>CM071930.1:71806441-72075816 GCA_016081115.2 Rehmannia glutinosa | reverse complement strand
GTCATTACGTATTGCTAGGCAAGGTGATTGTTAGATAAATGGTTTTATCTGATTTTGATGATTTTGTTTATACCAAACAATGTTTTTAAAGGTTGTCCAAATACTCTTAAATGATTTTAAAATGTGTTTTAATATTTTCCTTATATTTCTTCAAGTTTATTTTCGACAATATTGACAAATACATTTAATGATTTTGTGTCAATAGATTTTTACATTGAAACTATGTTTCTAATGTTGTCCTAATACTCCCGATAGGTCTAAAATATTTTTACTATTTTCCCTTTAGTATTTCTTGAAGTTTATAGCGGATAACACTTTTGATGATTTTGTGTTAATGTGTTATTTCATCAAAACTATATTTCTAATGTTGTCCAAAATACCCCCGGTCGGTTTAAAATGTTTTTAATAATTTTTTGGAGTATTTTTGAGGTTTATTTTCGATAAAATCTGGACAACATTTCATTTTGGAGGTCGACTAAGACTGAACGAGTTTCTCAAAAAATTAACTCACTTTAACTCCCAAAAAGTGGTCGTGGGACTGTCATCCCAGGGGGCGACCTGCGACACTCGGTGACCGGGTCGATCACCCGGGACCGGCCCCCGTGGTGATTTTTGTCAGGTTCTTTCAAAATCTTATTTCTGCACGACGGCCGCCCTACGCTTTCGACAAAGAAAATTTATCCGTCAGCAAAGAAATAGCCTTTTCCTAAATTATGGGATTGATTTCTAACAGCTATAATCTTGATTTTAATTGCAATTTTTTTGTAGATATCAGATTCTAAGAGGAGCTTATCAAGCATCAATCATCTCCTATAAATATGAAGATTAAGACAACTACTGTAGAGAATAATACAACACAATAAGAAAATACCAAGCAAACACTTGGTCTTATATTGTCATTATTCTCATTGTAATTTGCCTAGCTTATCACTTTCATATCTTGAGGTCTAGGCTTTCATTTCTTGATTACACTTGCACTCAATTGTATAATTCATTATCGAGCAGAATCTTGAATTTTCGGTAATCATTCAACACAAGATATCCTTGTGAGTGTTCTTGTGGTAAGAACACACTTGAGTGATCTAGGTGTTAGTGTAAGAAGATTGTGGTAATCTTCTTGTCAAGGTGTTGAAGAATTCCGTATTCTTCCGGCGGTGAAGATCGGGTAATCTTCACTTATGCCGGAGATTGTGGTAATCTTCAAGAGAGATTGTGGTAATCTCAAAGTGGTGTTGGAAGTTAAGAGTGGTGCTCTTCTCAAGGTGTTGTTAAGTTGAATTTGTATTAATTGTGGTAATTAATAAAATTCTTTTTTTTTCGAAACCCATCCCTGAGCATATACTTCAAAGTGGTAAAGTAGATTAGTGCCTGTGGGTTGAACTACTATAAATCGACGCTGTTGTTATTTACATTCCGCACCTTTATTATTGTCTTGATTTGTTTTGTTCTAAAAAGAGGGCGAATCGAAAAGATGAAGATAATCTATTCACCCCCTGATTATCGTAGAAATTGACTTACAATGGATCCCCTTTTCCCCTATCTTTCATCTTTGCTTCAAGTTCTCATTTAACGAATCTTCAAGCCCAAAAATGTGGTCTTTTTCAGGGAATGAAAATTCTGCAGTAAGGTCCTCGTATTGACTCATCCGTTTTTTTGCGTATGATTCAATTATCTTTGTGAAGAACTCCCTTTTCAAGCCCTTAGCTTAGAACTCTGGACAAATTTTGTAAGTATCCTGTCAACAAGTCAATCTAGATAAATCCCTCCATGTTCAAAAAAATACTGATAGGGTTAAAAAGATATTTGTGCTCGATGGTATTTCCGAGCAACATCAAGCCAGATATTTGGGCTTGCCTTTGGTGATTGGGAAATCCAAAATTGAAATCTTCATTTTGTGGAGAGTGTTCAGGAGGGTCAATAATTGTAGCAATAATTTTCTCTAATGTCGGGAAAGAGGTGCTTTGAAAGTCGCCATCAATGCTATTCCAAATTATGTGATGTCTTGTTTCAAGTTACCGCCCACATCTCGAAAGAAATTTGTAAATCACTTCTAAATTTTGGGCAAAGGGTTACTTTCGTCATGGGGCAAAAGATTTCTGGATGGCTTGGGATAAAATGTCTCTTCCTAAAAACAAGGGTGGGTTGGGTTTTCAAGACATTCAATTCGTTTAATGACGCCTAATTGCCAAGAAACTTTGGAGATTAATTACTCAACCTAATTCCTTCTTAGTATGTGTTAAAGGCTAAGCTTTTATGCCAGGGGGTTGTTAGTCATAAAAAGTTGAGATTCTTGGCTTTGAAAAAGCCTGGCTAAAGTCCAAAACTCTAGCTTTGGGACCGAGATATCAACTTGGTAATGGGAAGGCTATTCGCATCCGGGAGGTTCCATGATTACACAATTCTCCCGATTTCAAGCCGATAAGCTCTAAACCACCGATTGTGAGCTTATTTGGGCTAAAGATTTTTTTTTAGATCATGGTAATGGTAAAGAATGGAACAAAGATTTGTTGACTAAATTCATGTGTTTGGAGGATTTTACCAATATCTTGCAGGTTGCTTTCCTTTTGAGGAGCAATGACAAAATGGATTTCGCATCGTGGCATGGCCTGGGTCATTAAAAACGGCCTACCATCATTACAAATCCATTAGTGGGGAAAGGGATCGTCCGAGTCCGGGCCACAGTGCTACAAACAACAGCATGAAATGGGGTAAATGTTGAAACTCGCAGATTAAAAATAAAACAAACATTTCTTGTGGAAGTGCTTAATAATTGTATCCCTAACGCTTCATTTTGAAAAAAAAGAGGGCCTGAGATATTGATCCTAGATGTCCAATGTGTGTGATGAAGTTAGTCAAGGGAACATTTATTTTTTCACAGAGAGAGCACAAATAATCGAAACTTGCCCTTCGCATTGGTTCTATACTTTGTTACCGATTTTTATTAGTGGAGTGGTGGCACCATGCTTGTGCTGCGGAAAATGATTGTTTTGCACAAGATATAATGGAATTATCTCCATCTATATGTTATGGTGGCTTGGAAAACCATAAATATTTGGGTTTTTCATAAGATCAAAACAAGGAGAGTGATGTTGTGAAAGCCGTAATCCATGAATGGCAAAGAGTTTTTATGACAAAGGAGAAGAGGAGAAAACAGAGTATATGTGGTAACTCTCTTGTAGGTCGGGAAATTGATGGAACCAAACCACTCAAAGGTAGGGACACCTTAAACTCGGTGATCGGCAAATGAGTGATTCGCTAATGGAACAACAATTTGAGGGTGCGCTTGTTGATGATGCAAAGGCTTCTTCTGCTACGGTTTTTCTAGGAATTTATACGTAATCCAAATGGAAGCAACGCTTGATGCAGGAATCGTGATTGGCTTTTTGTTTTGTGGATTATTCAAGGCAAAAAGTTTAGACATTTTGATTATGTATGATAAGGATATCGCCCGTACTCCTCAAACCATTGCGGTTCTTGAAGGAGGGTAAAGATAGCCAAGACATCTATCTATTATGTTTCCTTTTGACGTATTTTTCAAAGTTCAAGATGAGTTGATTGCTAAATGTAATAGATTAGCTAGTATAGTTTTTGATGGTGTTTCAAATTTGAATCGCTTGATCAATTCCCAAATGGCTCGTGACATGTTAGTTATTTTGGTCCTTTAATCACGGGCTAACGATTTAGAATAATAGTCTCTTTTTGAGTTTTGATTAATGAAAAATCTATCGCTCGAAAAAAAAAAAAAAACAAACAAATCAACTTGACAAGTTATAAGTTCAAAATATTATATGTTACAATCAAATTGTTATTGTAACTTGAGGGGTTACAAGTTTTACATATTCAATAATCATTTTTACTTTTTTTTCATTTTGGGAACTAATAATAATAATAATAATAATAATAATAATAATAATAATAATAATAATAATAATAATAATAATAATAATAAGAAATCAGGGGTAATTTGTCAATTATGTTCCTCAAGCCTCAACAAACCGGTTTGGTGACGGCGTCGATTCTGAACCGCTTATTTCGACTAGCCTACGCAGCTAAGCACACGCCCACACACAGTCATTTCCTTCCTTCTTCCCACTCTCCTAGTCCTATTTTCCCCTGTAATTTATGAGAAGAATAAAATGAGTAAGCTTACCTTCTCCCTTTTTCCATATCGATTTTTAGTTTGAAATGTGTTTTTATCTGTTTTATTGATATAATTTCTCCTGTTAATTGCAATCACGGAGGTTTACGGATGAGAAATTGATGGTTATTTGACTGTTAATCGTTTCTTCTTACAATTTCTTTGTTAAATAATATGGTCATATTTTTCCGGATCAGACTTGGGAAATTCAACAAATTTATCGCGCACCCGCTCACCGAAGTGTGGTGAATGCGCCTCCGGTTGCAGCTTCGGATTTCAAGGTAATGAAATTCACTTCTGTTGATTTGGTTTCGTTGTTGGCGTAAAGATTGCAATAGTGAGTGTGAAAATTTGTTTTTCTGATTGATATGTATTTTTTTTTATGTTTTAAGTTGATTTAAATTTGTAAACAAGAGCGAACCTTTTTAACCTTTTTATGATAAAATCGAATGCTGCTTCCTTTTTTTCCTTTTTTTTTTTGCTGTAATGTTTGTGGAATGTAACTTCGTACCAAGTGATTAACATGTGTTTCAGGAAATGATTATTTGTTTTTTTTTCCTTTAAAAAAATAGTAATCCATGTGTTCTATTTCATCAGTACATGTCATAATGGCAGGTGTATGTTGAATACGTATCGATATATATGTTACTTGCATTGGTGAAATGGGATACGATATTGGTTATCTAGTGTTGGCTTTAATTTCTCAAAAGTGACAATTTTCTTAACCAGTTAATAAAATTTACAGCAAATTTTGAGCAGTCTGGTTTATACTGATATTTTGTCATTTTGACTTATTTAGCAATAGTTATTATTGATATATCTAGCATACTTGCACCAAAACAAACTATTCGAATGCTGATAAAATAAATTGTTTATATGTAAGAGAATGTCAGTGTATTTACGATGAGTTAGGCATGCATATTTAAGATGATGCCATTGTATTTTTAAATGATATTTGAGCTAAGCATGTGGTGAATTATGGCTGAGGGATGGTTAGAAGTAAATAGTCATTCTAACAGAAATGTAGTTCCTTTTATGGAATCTACTTTTTGAGTGTCCCAATTCGACCCAGTTAATTTAGTGCAGTTTTGACATATTGCCTGAATTGATTTAGTAAGTTAGATATTTGGTAATCAATTTCCGAAAATGTAATTAGCACATTAGTAAAAGCCAAACCCAAACATGTACGGGTAGCTATTAGTTCATTCTTATTGATGACACACGAAGCTAATTTTGCAAATTCTGTATCCTGCTCTGCTAAAGGAACAGCTGTTGCTTCACTGTGTCCGCAAATTTCTTACCTAAATGTTTGCTGTTATGTCGAGTGTGTTGCTGTTCACATTTAATTCGTGAAGGTTTTACCTTTTGTTTACTGATTTTTAGCATAATTTTCAGGCTGTGCCTTTGCTGCCAACACTTATTCCAAAGCATGGTCAAGGTGGATCTACATCTGCTGGCTCAAAGTTTTTCCAAGCAATTGCGCTTTTTTTTTTGGTGCAGGGGCTTCAGGGCTTCTGAGCTGTGCAACAATAGCATATTCTGATGAGGCAGAGCATGGTTTAGATTGTCCTAGCTATCCATGGCCTCACAAAGGCATCCTTAGTTCATATGACCATGCTTCGTAAGTAAATCCAACAGCCTCAATTATTGAAATGTTATCGTTCAACTCCAGGTGAAACATACTTGAACGTTTATGCTAACCTGCCCAACTGAAATTGGAGAAAGGAGAATTACTGTGAAAAACAATTATTTGTAGTCAGTATACTTAAAATTGAACGAAACATTTTATGGAGGGTAAATTACAAACTACCCATGAGGTTTAACCTAATTATAAGAAAGTCCAATTGTCTTTCAAATTTAGAAATATTTCCTTAAAGTTTGTGTTTGTTCCACAAACTCTACCCCCCCCAACAAAAAACGGTGCAATTTGTAAAATAGAAACACATGTCAATGGGATATTTTGTAATTTTGAAATATATATTTTTTGTAATTAGACTAAATCTAAAGGGTAATATTTGTAATTTTTCCTTTTATGGATGGACGATACAATAATTTGTTACTGCTTTTGATCTCTGCTAATCTGCCTTTTACTTTTTTGTTGGATAGTTATTTGTTCTGGCTATGAAAAGTTGAATTATGTGAGCAGGATTCGCCGGGGTCACCAGGTTTACCAGCAAGTTTGTGCATCATGCCACCAATGTCACTTATTTCTTATCGTGATCTTGTTGGTGTGGCTTACACTGAGGAAGAGACTAAAGCTATGGCTGCAGAGATTGAAGTGGTTGATGGCCCTAACGACGAGGGTGAAATGTTTATCGCCAGGAAAGCTGAGTGACCGCTTCCTCAGCCATATGCGAATGAACAAGCTGCAAGGTTTGCAAATGGAGGGGCCTATCCTCCGGATTTAAGTCTTATAACCAAAGTAAGTTCGACGCTTTTCCAACGTTGAGATAAAACCTTCTTGAAAAATACACATACCCTTGATTGATAAGTAGTTATTATCCTTCAGGCTCGACACAATGGTCAGAATTATGTTTTTGCTCTTCTAACTGGGTATCGAGATCCTCCTGCTGGCGTCACGGTAATTTCTGCTTCTCAGGTTATGTTTGTTCTGCAGAGTATAGTGCTAGGGATCATGATATTGTTAGCAATTTTTTTATTATTCAATATATAAGTTACTTTATTGAATGATCTAGAGTACTATACCTACTCTTCTTGACCCCCTGCTGTAGAGCGACTCTCTTTTTTACTCTCGAAAGGCTTAATATATATGTTTTCTCAAGAGATCTCTTATTTCATATTGGTATTACGTACAGCCTAAGTTACCGCTGTACACTTAAGATAAAAGGATCCATCTTCCATATTTTTGCTTCTCTTGTTCTTGTTTGTTCTCTTTCTATCCCACTCTGTAACTGTGCAATTTATGTTTCACTATGTCGTCTAGGTCTATAAATAAATCAATTGTAGCAATATATTCATTTCTTTTAAAGTTAAATATCCCTTTGTGTTTGAGTTTGTTTTAGATTCGAGAAGGACTTCACTATAATCCTTACTTCCCTGGTGGAGCCATTGCAATGCCTAAAATGCTTAATGATGGTGCTGTTGAGTATGAAGATGGTACCCCTGCAACCGAAGCACAGGTGATGGTCTTTGAGTTCTGTGTTAGTTATTCTTTTCATTTTTTAAGGCGTAAATGACATGTTTATTTCATCATCTAGATGGGAAAAGATGTCGTAACATTTTTGTCTTGGGCTGCCGAACCAGAAATGGAAGAACGAAAGCTGGTACTTCTCTCATGCTCTATATGTGTGTTGTTTATTTGTTTCAATTTTTGTACTTCATAAATTAGACATGCTTATTGCTCTATATCTTGGCGTTATTAGCAATGACCATTAAATTCTCTTTGGGAGTGTTTGCAAACACTTCTACTTCTAGAATAAGTGATTCATTGTGCATAAGCTAAAAGTAATTGTGAATCAGAAGTGAGTACTCTTTGCAAATTAAAGCTATAAGCTGAAAAAATCAAAGTTGAAGTGTTTGGAAAAAATGCGCATTTTCAAATGAGCTTTTCCATAGAATCATAGAAACACAAAATCACCATTCTTGTTATTAGTAGGCCAGTATTGGATAGAAATGGCATTTTTGGATTATAAAAAAAATTGAGGATAAGAATGTCAAAAACAAACTTCTACCAAAAGCAATTTTCCAAACTCAGAAGCACCCCACCTTAGCCTTTAAATTTTGATTCAATGAAACATAAGCGAAAACTAACATTTGCAAACACAAAAGTGTTTTTTTCTCCAGCTTTTTAGCTGAGGATCATTTGTTTTGAGTGTTTGCAAACACTCCCTTTGTAGCTCAATACTACTACATATCTTGTTATTACACGTTCGTTATTCTGGTCCCTGATTGTACTTTTCTCCCCTGGAATACTTGCAGATGGGATTTAAATGGATTTTTGTATTGTCACTCGCACTTCTCCAAGCAGGGTACTATAGACGGTTGAGATGGTCCGTTCTCAAATCTCGTAAGTTGGTTCTTGATGTAGTCAACTGAACCTCTTTATTTTTCTTGCATCATGCGATCGAGACGATACGCTGATTAATAAGCGCACTGGCATTTGTATTTAGATTATGGGTTTGTATTCAAAATACACTTTCATAACCTACATCATTAGCACGACGCAATAGTCTGCTATTACTAGTATTGTCTTCTGAGGGAAAATAAGTTTCACTTATATGAAACATTTGTTGTCGCTGCACTTTTTATCTCCTAGCAGTAAAAGCACCAAGGTTTTGCACTTCTTTCATCCTTAAAGTCTCCTAGTAACTACGTGAATTGGGCGACTTTTTTTATTTCGCAAACTTATGTGTAGAGCTGTCAAATGACATTTGACAGACCCGGTGCTTCCCCACCGGCCAAAGAGAAAATCGTGCAGGCCAAGCTGAAATTCCATCAGGCCACTATTTTTATACCCGGCTCGGTTTATGCTTTGAAAATACACACAAGATAATTGAGCCAAACCGGATGGACCCGGCGTTTTTGGGCCTATGAAATTGTTGCCCGACGTGGCTTATTGGTTGGGGTTGGTTTTGACCGCTCTACTTTACTTAGTTACAAATTCATTAGTAGTTGGCTCATAACTACGCTTGTCCATTTGGGTGTAACAAAATGTAAAAAATACTTGTCATTCCAAAGACTTCAAGATCATAATCTTGTTATATGAAGAACCACTATTTTAGTAACGGATATCCCCAATCATGGAATTTAATGGAACTTAGAATTCCATAGCACTCTATGTATCATTAATCTTGATTTTTATGGAATTCATTAAATCCCGAGGTCTTCAATTCGATTTTAATGTATTCTACCGAAATTCAACATCCTTAAACATTCAATGAATTCCATGAATCTCTTTTATAAATGGGTTTTGATGGATTTTGGTGAATCAAGCTATATTTATGGAGTCCGTTAATTAAAAATCCTTCAAATTCTATGTTCGGACGGTTTATGATGCTACCCACTTGGAGTCCGTGAGTTCTATACCGTTGATTAACACACACCCATGCGGATGTGTGTGATCTAACCTGTCAGAGCCCTGGGTAGCATCTACTTACCCGTTGGGGACACCCTTTGAAAACTATCATGAATTGGTATAGTTATAAAATATATATATTTTTCAAAGTTTGTGGTACAATCCAAAAATCTCTCGCAATTGTCACCGCTCCGCGAACTCTACCTAACTACACCGAACAACCCGCAAAAGGGAAGTTGGAGGATTGCTCCGGCTGCACTTTCTTCGACGCTCAAGTTAGGGGATATTTTAAGAAAATAATAAGAAAGAGCAAGTATCAAAATGTATGCAAAATGTATGATGTAATTCATACATGATGTAGAGGTATTTATAAAGCAACTAATTAGGGTTTTTGGAAATTAAGGGGACCGTTACGGGAAATTTCAGGCCTATTGGGATGTGTCAGAGTTTGTTACCAAAAACTTATCTGATTAAAATATTCGATCTAAGTCCATGACCGAACCGAGCTCTTATTCCTTCTAGAAAATCGTGCTTAAGTAAGGAGCCTTCTAGAAGCTAAATTATAGATGCCTTGACCGAGCTAATGACCTCGGAATATCTCGTGAGTAGATAAGTTCGCCTATTTTATGTCGAATCCGTTAGGGAATATCTATATGATGCTTATTTTTATTTTATAAATTGCACCAATAGAGTTATTCGTAAGTGCCGTTCACTTCATCCAAAATAATAGTGACTTTAATTTCAACATTGCTATATAGATCCGCCTCGTTTAACAAGAACATAAATACGTACTCTTTCTTTAGTTGCTATTTATATAATAATAGATGGGGTTTTCAATCACTTAAATCAGACTTAGATCATTTAATAACCATAAATATATGGTGATTCCCCTCTCTAATGGGGCACTAGTTGAATTTTGGGTTAGTATGAACATGATATAAGAGCTGCCACTCGTAATACTCAATCCATAATCCCTGTCTGTTTCGGTATTTCCCATATGTCTGAGTCTCTTGAAATATCAGAAAATTCACTTCATCAAAATTAGGACGACTATTGATGATGAAGAAATTGAACTAACATTAATAAATATAAGTTCAAAACATTGGTGATATGTGGTTACATGTAAAAGAGCACTCCAAAACAACTCGGACATCATCTTCCTATCACGACGGAAAATAAGAAGAAAAATAATAAAAAAATAACCCTCAATCTAGAGAGTAACTTAGATAAACATCACATAACTCGTGTTTTGAAAAAAATAACATACTAAACACGATTTATGCACGTCCTGATGGCGAATACTAACCAACCTCACATCATCAATCACCGGACCACACAAAGAACCCGAATTATCACTCTTCATGTGATAATATTCACTCAAAACCTAATCCTAGTACGATGTGAAATGGCTTTAAACCTAAGTTTAGCGCGTTTAAATCCTCCGACGCCCTTTGATTCGTATGGAACCTGAAGAGTGTCTTTGCCTGCAGCTGCCACAACCATCATCGATCCTTCACAAGTATTCTTAGCATCGCCTATTAAGAATATTAAGTCATAGATTTTTCCGGGGATGGTTCTAACTGTTTGTGCTAGGGCGCTTTCCCTTCCGGCCACCAATTCGACTGCCCGTTTGCCCTCGGGCACCCCAAAATGATTAGAATCGATGTATTTTACGGCTTTGAGTGATTCAATCATCCATCCGGGCAATGGAGAGTGATCATCTTCAATGTTGGGAGGAATTAGGACACCCCAAGTAGTGTTGGGAAAGATGTATGGACCCTCTTCGAAGTTGCCATTTTTCAACAAGTCACCTGCATTATTTAAATATAGCCAAAAGATTAGTTAGAATGCAATAAAAAGTAGGCGATGCTATTATGAGTTGGGAATTTTATTTTGATTTTAATTACATATTGTACATTGTAATACACATTTGGTATTACTCTTATGTGTGACACACGTGTTAACTGGAATATAAGATACAATACAAAATTGGAGTAAAAGATCCAAACTTGCTATATCTATCGGGCATGTTATATGGATTTCGGTGTTTCATCTCATAATCCACTTAAACCTGCATGTGATTCACGACAAATAAAAAATTTAAAAATATTTTATCCGAACCACTTATGAGATCCCATAAGAACAAGGGTCAAAACTATGCTTGATGTGAAATATAAGATTAAAAAGGGGGAGAAAGAAATCATGCACCTCTTGGTCTTTTAGGGCTAGATAAGGCCTTGAGAGCAACTGAATCAATAAGTGGGCCACAAGCTGGGTCCTTCTCAACTCCTGGATTATGGATCACAATCTCAATCTCATTGGACTGGGCCAAAAAACCCCAACAATAAGAATCCCAACCATCACTACTATAAACTGTTTGGATGGGCAAAATCCCCCAATCCTTGGGCTCTGAATTTGGTGAAACTGACACATTCAATTTCTCTTCTTGTGCACAAGTCCTTGATGCACTAAAAGAAATTGAATAAAACATGCCATTTTTAACCTTAACTTTGGTTTTAATGGATGCCTCGTCTCCGAGGCGAACGGCCGACGCGCCCTCCGGCACCACCAGAAGCATATCGCCTTGTTTTTGGCTCGATTTTATAAACTCGACGAAACCGGAGGTCTCCCAATTGGGTATGGCATGGGGGTCTATCACCTTGGTGCCCTTCATTTGTGATGGCTTCGGCCCAAATTCGAAGTTACCGTTAGGCAATTGTCCTGAAAATTTTGAATATGCATTATGTCAACAAGTTGATGAAGATTAAAATTAGATAATAGGGTGAGCTAGATGGAAAACTGAAACATAATATAAGCTATAACACTATCGGGCTGAAGACAGACAATGTGGGGGGGACAATTGAAGTAAAAGTACGATGCGAGCTATTATATGAAGTGATCCTTAGTATTTTTCTCACAAATTTCAATAATTAAATATAACATAAAAGTTAATAAAATATGAACAATCAGTTTGTAATTACTTAAACGATCAATGATCTTCTACTGATTTATTAATATATATATATATACTTAATAATAGTCAATAGGTTGTAATAAGATATTATTACTCGTGTGTCATTGGAACATATTAGCATGTTCCAATTCTTACAGATCTTAATTAAGCTTTGTAAGTATTGTAATATTGATTTCGATCTGTAAAGTCACGTTTGGTCCAACTGCACCCCCGTGATATCACATGTTATGTCCATCATTAAATTAAAATATATGTTTTATTTTAAGAAAAGTAAGGAAATTGAGATTTTTATAATGCGGCATGGCTTACGCAGAAAAGAATTATTCCAATTAGTAAAAGTTGCAGGGCATGTTTTGTCGGTTTTTGTTGTTCCACTCCATGTTTGGAGTGCTTGGATGATGGACATATGTTTATAAGATAAACATGCATGTACGGTTGATTTTTGGATATATATACACGTGTCCATCATCTAAGTAATAGAACAGGGAGTGAAACACCAAAATTGGAACATGAAATTTCCTGTTTTGTCTGTCTTAGTAGGCTTTCCTAAATTTGTTTATTAATTTAACTGTCAAATCAGTCATAGTCATAACTCATAGATATCAATTTTTATTTTATATTGATTTTTGAAAATAATTCGAATAAAACACAATATTTTTTATAGTATTTGGAATTACGATATGGCTCATTCAAATAATTACGATGCTAACTGATTCACACTCTAAGAAAATGACAATTATACTGCAAGTATAATTAATTTAATTATGTGTTACGTAATTGATTGGGTTGGATCAGCTCAAACTTGATCTAAATCTCCCACGTTGAAGTGCATTTTAGTGCCAAAAACCATGTTAATTTTAAATTATAGATAAAATTATCTCAATAGAAAAAATTCTTTTATTTCAAAAAACAAAAATAAAAGGAAAATTATAATTAAAGTTCATAACATAATGAGACACATTATTATAAATTCATTCATTGCTAGGATTATAATGTTACAATGTCACCATTATCTTATATGGAATTTCAACTCTCAAATCAATCCCAAAAATTCCCAATCCATACACTTCCCATATCCAACAAAACGGAAAAAATATAATAAATTATATTAAGCAGAGTTCACCCTTTTAGTTCACTAATGCTTCCAAATGAGGATTACTACATTACAAAAAAATTGATATATCAAAATTGTACGTTAAAAAAGGATTTAATTTAAATGTACTGAAAGCGTGAATAATTAATTAATTATTCTACTTACATTTTAAGATTAAAATCATCCAACAAGAATAGAAAGAAAATTCTCCAAGTACAGTGTTGATATTTTAACAATCTAAAATTACGCATTTTTCTTAAGCAATTTAAGGACTTAAAAGAGAAAATAAAACTCATTTAAGTGATACATATAAATAGCATGTAAAAAAGAATTAGAAAAACATTAAAAATTCTTACCATCGCCTAAACACAATGCAAAATGGAGAGTTGCACATAGTAGCATTAACACTTTCTTCATCTCTCTCTTCATATTCTCTCTCTCTTTTCTTTTTTTTATCCCTTTTCTTAGTTAGGAAGAGGGATGCTTGTTTCGAATTGGGGAGGATTGTGAGTAGTATTTATGGCTTTCTCTCTACGAAAATGCCCCAAATTTCGAGGAAATTACAGATCATATTCAATTGACTAGCTTTTGACCCACAAAATAACTAATGTGGCAGTTGGCTGTTATCAAATTTTCGATCTCAAGTATAATTTTTAATATTTTGATTAACAATTACAATGAAGTCGTTTATGTCTAGTACTGTAATTCAATAGAATGACAATTTTGACACGATCTGGGTCCATGGCACGAAATCTAACATATTATAAAGCGGGTTAGAGTGGAGGCTTGATGGATTTATTGTCGAATCGATCGGTCGAATATGAATAACACAAATAATAAACAAGTCGGTAATGTTAACCTTTTTTTTAATAAGTTGGGAGAACCTTAGGGGATAAATCTCAAAGAAATTGAAAAACGGTGTTCAACCCTAATCAAGTCCCTTCTAAAAGTTTAGTGATACCAAAGATTTATAGTCAAAAATATCGGCCGGGCCCAAAGCCAACCATCAATGAAAAATACACCGAAAAAAACCTGGCCAGCAGGCCCCGTTGGGCGGGGCTTTGAGGCCCGATGGTTTTCAGGCCTAGGATAATGAAGTCACCATTGAAATATCTCGGGTCACGTTGCTTGAATCGATGACTCGACAAGATTTATCATACAAGTTCATAATCGGATTATTATTAACTTGAAACGACACGATTAACTTATTTGACCTCGATTGTGCTTCTATTATGTTGCTATTTGATTTATTGATATGCCATTAGTATAGTGAATGAATAATAAAAAATTAGCAAATGTATATATATATATATATATAAATATTATTTTCGTGTTAATAAACAAGTCAAAGTTAGTGGTGAGAAATGTAACACAAATAATTAAATAAGTCGTGTTAGAGTTAAGAATAATTTGACATTAATAATATGAATTTTATGTTTCAAGACGACACGTAAAACCGAACATGACATGAATTGTTACTCCCTAAATTTAAGGACAAAGAAAGCACATAAAGTTAGTATATATATATATATATATATTTCATCTATTATTAGCACTAGTCAACACATTAAATTAGAATTTGATAAAATGTCCCACTTTACAAATTTGTAACTATATCTAATTTTATCCAAAAAATTATCCTAAATTGTGATATGGAGCGCCTGATTGATGACACAATATATATAAGAATCTCACACATTGAATGAGAATGCCCCGTTGATTCACAGAAAACCTAAAATTGAAGAAAAATGGCGAAATTATTTCAATTATTTATTCATTTATTCCACTCGCATCGAAGAATCATGGTATACATTTTCGTGTACTAGCTAAAGTGTTACATATGTCTAGTGAATATCATATTTACTCTCATACCATAATAGGTAAACTTGAGAGAGAAAGAGACATGACTTTGGGTTTGTTGATTTACTGCGATTTAGTGGAAAAGATTGAAGTCACGTTATTTATTGCTAAACTAATCCCTTTCTTTGATCCGTGAAACGATTGAACACACTTGTTTTGTTTTATTTAAACTAAAACTTTTGAGACTTTGTCCCTTAATAGCCATTTATTTTCACTCCATTTAATTTGCACTACATCAACTTATGAATAACACAAAGTCACAAGTGTTGATTCTGTAATATTTTACATACTAAATTAGCGGAATTGAATTATTCACTATTTTTCTTTCAAAAAATATTATAAAAATATATCTGGAATATTAATTAATTTTTAAATACAGTTTAAATATTCATCGGGACAAAGTTTATCAAGTTCCTAGAGGGGGAAAACAGCATGCACGTGCAATTCCAGCACAAGACTTGCCAAAGAAAAATAATATTTTAAAACCCTTGATTTAATCACAACCATAATCCTAGGGATTTTAGGAATATTATGAGTTGAGATTATTTATTTCTAATAAATGGAAGATCACTTTATAATTGTGGACACATGTCTAAGCAACAATTAATACCACAAAATTGCAAAATCAATCTTTGCAATTATGATTAGGTTTGGCTAGGGATGGTTGAAGACATACCATCTCCAACACATGGCCATACCGACAACCTGTTTTATGGTCTGCAAAAGGGTATCTTGGTCATTTTTTATACTTTAATTTCACATTTGACTATATCTTTTAGTTTTGATTTTAGCTTTTTAAGGAGTGTAAACGAGTCGAATCAAGTCGAATTAATATGTTATTGTTTATGCTTGTTTTAATAATTATCGAGATTCAACAAATATTGTATCTGAATTTGTGAATTTGTGATTCTTAGCTGAATAGAACATCAACCAACTTTAGTTGAATAGAATACGAGTCAATTTTGACTAATAATTTTATAAATAATTTATTATTTTATACTAATCAATTTTGAGCTCGTGACTTTAGATTTGATCAGATGAAACTTATATTCGAGCTTGATTCAATATGTTCAATCAATCGAGCGCTCAAATGAAATTTTAACAAATCAATAAACTCAAATAACTTTTAGTTATCGAATCAAGTATTGAGTAGTTGGATTTATTCAAGACTTCCAAAGAGAATTTGACAAAATTTAAAATGAAAGAAAAACTAAAAAAAATATTTCCATCAACGTTTTTTTTTTCTTTTTCTCCTTTTTAATGAATTGCATCACATCTCAAAACATGTGAAACTTTTTCATAAAATTATTCATAGGATTGCAACTCATATGACAGTGAAATGATAGAACTACCCTCAAGATCTTTCTTCTGCCAATGCACATGGCCTGTGAATTATGATCATATATTGACATATTGATTGGTTCTAGGAAGGTGATGGGAGTCCAAGATTTGTTCAGCAGAACCAGAAACAAGATCCCATATTCCACATTATCTGTGGGTATAATTTACTTCAACAATAAATTTAATTCAAAAATTTTGCAAATAAAATCTGGGAAAGTGTCAGCTTCTCTACACAGAATTATCAAAATCACAAAAATTAAACTAAGAAAAAGAAAAGGACCATTCAAGATCTGTTACTGTGCAGCCCATGTGCAGCTGAATAAATTGATTGTGGAATTCAATAATATTTTCACAAATATTATCATAAAAGTGATTGATTTGTTATTTCAGCCTATGCTTTTGTTCCTTTTTGGTCGGCAATAATTCAGTATTAATTAATAGCATAACATGTGCAATAAGTGACTGGACAAGCTAAGTAGGGAGTACTAAATACTAATGGAATATGATATATAGAAATTAGAAGCTAATTAAGCAATAACTTTCTTGAACAACAATATATAAGCTATATATGTATATATATATATATATATCTTTTGACACAAAAGATTGTTCGTTTTTTCTTTTCAAATTAGAAAAAAGAAAACAGTGAAACGATATGTGGTATAACTTCATTTTCAAATCTTCAAGTTGGATGTTAATTTTTGAGTGGTGTAGCTGTTTACATACAATAAGGCTTTAGGGTGATCGAATTGTCCATGTGAAAACTTTTCGATTCATTTTCTAGTTTCGTCCTTGTGCGTATCTTAAATAAGCAGTTAAATTGAGTATTTTTATTGTTTTCATTATCTAGTGTTATATCGGGGTACGGACCGTGTAGGCCTATCGAGTATCGAGTCATTTTCTGAGAATTCAATCTAGTATAGTATTATATTTTTTGAGCTATTTTAATTAATTATTGGGTCTTTTATAATTGGACTGTGCCTCATTAATTATTATATCAAAATCATCATATCATTAGATTTACAATAATCAATCAATGAATAATAGCTACCAAAAACTCATTAATTAATTAATTAAAAAATAAATAAAAGTATAGATTTTTGACTCAATGCCTCGTGGTCTTCGCATTGAAACTTAGCAAGTCATATATGTCACCACCATATTATTAATACTTCCTCTAAAAAGTTTCTTTGCTGGTTTGATTTTATTTGTTATATTATTTCAGTTGCCCTTGTTATTGGCCTCTGAGGGTACAAATCCTTGATTCTAGAGGGTCAATAAATTTAATAAGTGGTTTAGGAAGGTAAATCGATGTCTGTAGGGTTACAAGAGGGAGCGAGTGAGGTATTTTGTTGGCAGAACTCAAACAGAAGAAACGTTAGGCTAGCCGGGGTGGTCCCCAACTAAGGCCTCCGGCTTTCCAAGTCGAATCGTGATTGAGGCACTAAAAAGCTAAAGAAGCAAGATAATTTAGAATAATGATGCCATTCTTTACCTTGAATATAGACCGCTCACCATGAAACGCGGATCATCGTACACGCGGCGCTCCATCAACGATAGAGAGTTTGCAGCGACCCGACCCTTAGGTCCAATCCGACCCATATAAAAAGCCGCGGATCATAGGGACATTCTGATAATTTCAAGCAAGGCGAGGTCAATATGGTAATTTTGACCTCGGTAATTTCCATATAAACAAGATTGATTTTTTCTTAAAAATAATGGGCAAAAGAGATATGTCCATCCGGACGATCCCTACAAAGGTCTGTTTTGTCATTTTCAGGATAAAGTTTTAAATTTTGAGAAATATTAATTTAAATACGTGTAGGATTTTAAGGCTAATTCTACTAGAGTCTACCTCTCCGCTGCCGTGCTCCCTTAAAGCTTTGACATCTATATTACCTAAAAACAACAACAAAAACAATAAATTTCCCAAACATTTCATAGAACACTTGAGCCTACAAAAATGAAGGGATAATTACAAAACCTCCCCAAACAATAAGTTTTAAACATGCCGAATTTTTTTGAAAAGTTAAACATGCCGAATTAGTTTAGGCTCAGGGTCGTGCCTTATATAAGGCGAGTGAGACCTCGACTCAGACCGAAAAAAATAACAAAATTTTACGGGCCCAAAATTTCTATGACGTTATATTTATGCATTATAATTTAGATATGAATGTAAATATACATTTCTCAAATTGGAAGCTCATTAAAGAATTTCTCAAATCAATCATGTCATAAGAAAATTTGAATGAGTTGGTTATGTTATCGATTAAGAAATTAATTATTAAACAACTTGATTAATACTTTTGATGTTGAATTTGTGAGTCAATTTGTATTTAAATAATTACATTAGACATGATTGTCATGTTATTTTACTAATTTTGTACACTATAGATAGTTTGCCTTTTCATATTATTTTATCTTGTCTTTAAGTTCGTTAAAAAAAAAGGGTCCATTTTAAAACTTGATTTGGGCCTAAAAATTGCTAGGCACAACCCTTAGGCTAATTACAAAAAAAAAAAAAAAAAAAAAAACTTAAGGTTGATTATGTCTTAAGAGGTAACTGTGATATTTCAATAAATGTGGGGGATTTGAAATAAAAGAAAGCTAAGTACAAAGTGTAAAATTAAATTAAGTGGGCTTATCATTTTGTTGGGTCAACGCTACATCAAATATGAAGCGAGGCTCAGTGCCAACCCATATTGAAGTCTAGTCCGAGGGTCCAATCCAAGCTATGTTTACAAGCCCACTACCCATCATATAGATGTTACCAAAAAACAAAATATAATCTTGTTAAGTTTACCTCCTAGTTTTTTCATGAAGTGAAAGAATATTTTTCTCCAAGAATCATGATAAATTGGGTCCGTGCGGAAGTGAATTGAAAGATTTAAAAGAAAAACCAGTGGTATTTTCTAGTAGAGTTGTGAATGGATCGGGCCAAACCGGGCAGCTCGCTAGGGGAACGAGAAAAAATTGAGATTGGGTTGCTATTTTTTAGGCCCAAGTCTAATCCAGTTCATAAAAGTACACTTGAAATGATCAGGCCGATCCAATTTTTTGGGCCAAATAGACCCGATCTCTTTTAAACCTACAAAATTGTAACCTAGTCCGGCCTTTCACCCGGGCGTGACACTTCTATTTCCTACTTGTTAGTTGTTAGTGACAAATAATGGAGAAAGTTAATCAACAAAGATTAATTCGAAATTCAAATCCAATATGGATACTTATACCAGATACAACATTTAGTCATTTACTGTCTAAATGCCCAATTTATCAATATAATAAATTATTGATCATCTAAGCATCAACTAATGCAAATGGGATTTTAAGCGTAAATCAAGCCTAAATTTTGGGTATTTAATATAATAAGTGTTATACATATGACAATCATTCATACGGTAAAATATAAGATGAAATACAATTTTGGGATAAAAGATCTCATTCGGGCACCTAGAGTACTCCTCTAGATGTAGAATGAAATAAACCGTCTCGCAATACCAGTTTCATACATGACCTGAGCGGATAACATAAAGTTTCCAAAATATATTAAGGCAAACAATAGTATTATTAAGGTAAATATCAACATGAAAATTATTTCTTGTCACTTACTTTGAAGAAAGTAATTAGATTTGTATGGTGATACAGAAAATAAAATAATGACATCACGGCTTATACCCACTTAAATTTAGGAGCGACAATTTTCGATACAAAAATATGACCCGAACCTAACATATTATAAGCGGGTTAATATTAAGGCATTTTGGGTTGGGGTTAAGATTGAATTTGACTTGAATAACATGAATAATAAACATGATAAAGGTTAAATAAGTACCGGCCAAGCTATTGGGCTTACCTATGGGACCGATCTGTTGGGCTCTGTTTATTGGGTTGAGACGTATTGTTATGAGTATTGGGCCAATTTGTAGGATTTTACCTATCGGGCCGACCTGCTAAGACCAACGTAATGGGTCGATCTGTTGAGTCCTAAACATCAATGACGACCTTCTAAGCCCTAAGCATTGGGTTGACCTAAGCCTTGAGCATTAGGTGACCTGCCAAGCCTTGAGCATAGGGTCGGCCTATTAAGCCCTGAGAGATGGGCTGATCTGCTAAGATTTATGTATTCAGCGGATCTGTAGAGATCTATTCAATAGGGCGATCTGTTGAGGCTCTAAGGTTTAGATTATCTTTGACTCGCTTGGCGGGTTTGTTATAGCTCGGCTCCATGAGCAAAAGTGATCTATGAGGACAGAGTGAGATTCCTCAGACATGAAGTTATTAGCATGGTGGACTGAGGTGTAATAGGTCAGTTCGGGTCCGAGGTCCTCCGAAGGCAAATTAGGGTTTTGGAAGATCCGATCCTATCTTAATCATGATTCTGTTACCAAATCGTAACAGAATCCCGGATTTTACTGAAACTCTAATTCGGGCTAAGCTATAAAAGCCCAAGTCCAGGTTCATTCTTAACCTAATCACTCTTTTTTCATATTTGCATTTACTTTTGCCTCTTTCTGCTTCGACAAGGCACTGACTTAAGCATCAGAGAGAGCACGCCGGAGCACCCCTCCGACCCCCTTTTTGCAGGTTTCACGGTGGAGCTCGGTCAAAAGTCAAGTTCGCGGGAGTGAGGTATTTTGGTAGCAACCAAGTGGCGTCGTCTGTGGGAACATTTGAGCAGAGACATGAGTTTTGAAGAACGGTGGTTATGGAGGATTTGAGAAGGAACTTGGAGGATGATCTGAATCGCACACCGTTGGGTGATACTCCCGATAGAGTTACGCATGAAAATGTTAGACTCCGCCACCTCCAGTGGTGGAAAGCAGTGGTCAGGGGATTCCGAGGGCGGGATGAATGAACAAACACCCATGTCTGGTGGTGGTATTGGTTTGGGCCCAATGTTTTTCGAACAGTTGGGTGGTTTCATCACCAGAGCCATTGAGCAGGCGGTGGAAATGAGGCTGAGAGAGGTGATTCCGCCACCATCTCCACCCGTGGTTCCTCCGGCGGGAGAAAATGCAGCCTAGACACCGGAGGTCGGGGATAGAGGTCGGCGGAATGTCGCGGCAGAGGAAGTGCATTCATCAAGGATGACGGAACATACGTCGACTAAGGATCAGGATTGGTCGAAGTGGATGGATGATCTACATCGTGAAGTAAGGGATATTCGTAGAAGGGTTGCAGGAGCACCGGGAGCGGCTTCAGTTTGAGTTCAGAGGGGAACTCCCTTCTCGGATGTAGTGATGGCAGATGAGCTCCCATATTCATACTGAGCCCTGAGTTTTGAATATGATGGTACCACTGACCCGTGGGACCATCTTTGTCATTTTGAAAATGCTACTTTGCTGCACAGGTTCACGGATGGTATGATGTGTAGAGTTTTTCCTACCACCCTGACGAAGTCAGCTCAGCAATGGTTTAACCAGCTCGCTCCGGGCTCTATCAAAAATTTTGATGACTTTAGTTCAACGTTTAATCGATTCATTTAGCCGTCGTAAGTACCAAAAGCGCGCGACTGGCCCAAGATCAAGTAGAGAGAGGGGGAAGGACTTCGGAGTTATATATAGAGGTTTACGGCAGCGAAATTGGAGGTACCTTCAGCTAGTCCGGAGATTTTGGCTAATGCCCTAGCTCAGGGGCTGAAAGATGGTGAGTTTTTCGAATCTTTGGTCATAGAACCAAATTTAAGACCTTTGATGAGTCATTAGCTCGAGCGGAGAGATATATTAACTTAGAGGAGGCAAGAAAAATGAAGAGGGAAGAATGAGAGAAAATGAGGATAGGAAGGAGGATTAGATTGGGAAGACAAAGAGGCCTTAAGAAGTCGAAGTCCAAGACGATGGGTGGACGGCCGAGGTATGAGAAATACACACCTTTGGCTTTACCTCGGGGTGAGGTGCTAGTGGCTATCAAAAGGCACCCCCCGGCCGAGGTGGCCAAAGAAACATTCGAAGAGCACCAAAAAAAGTGTGTAAGGAGTTTTGTAGGTTCCATAATGAATATGGCCATACAATGATCGGTCGCACGCACTTGAGGGATGAGATCGAGAGGCTAATTCAAGCAGTCACTTGAGGGAGTTTGTGTATATTGATAAAAAAGAGAAAAAGGGAGAGTACAAAAGAGACAATTGCAGTTACAATCAACCTCGGCGAGAGCCAGAGTAGAGGGATGGAGAAAGAGAAGAGCTACCTCCACCTCCGCCTCCATCTCGGCGAGAGGTGATCCAAATGATAGTGGGAGGACCGGCGGAAGGAGATTCGAGGAGAGCTCGGAAGAGCTATGTGAGGGCAGTAACCCTAGGTCGGGTTCAAGAACAATTAAAGGTGGAACAGGTCGGACCGGGGCCAAACATTCAATTTGGGCCAAGTGATAGCAAGGGCATTGTGATACCTCATAGCGATGCCCTCGTGATCACGGCCATGATCTCGAACTATGATGTGCAACGGGTGTTTGTGGATACTGGGAGATCGACGGACATCTTGTTCTATGATTGCTATAGAAAGATGGATCTCCAGGTTGGGTTGGAATCGGTGGACACGACATTGGTCAGATTTGCAGGAGGAACCATCCAACCAATAGGTATGATTACTTTACCTGTCTCTTTGGGTAAGGAGCCTAGTCGTAAAACTAGAATGATTCGATTCTTGATAGTAGATGCACCCTCTTCATATAATGATATGTTGGGTAGACCATCATTGAATGATTTCCAAGTTGTGTTGTCGGTATATCATTTAAAAATAAAGTTCCCCGTAGGGGAGGAGGTCGGTGAGGTTGGCGGTGATCAGTACATGTCTAGAAAATTGTATGTGGAGAGTATTCAAAAGGCGGAGAGAACAAATATTTTTTATTATGATAAAAATAAGGATAAAATAATCAAACTTGATGAGCCTGTGGAACACGTGCAACCTAATGAGGAGATTATGGTGGTTGAGCTGGTGTCGGGTGACCCCGATAAGGTCTCCAAGGTTGGAAAGGGATTGTCTGATGAGCTAGAGAAGAACTGGTGGGATTTCTGAGAAGTAATATTGATGTGTTTGCTTGGTCAGCAAAAGACTTGGTGGGAATTGATTCGGGTATAGCTGAGCATAGGCTCAATGTCAACCATCATGCAAGCATGTGAAACAAAAGAAAAGAAATTTTGGTCCTAAGAAGGACACTATAATCCAAGCGGAGGTGCAAAAATTATTGAATGCGGGGCATATCAAAGAAATTCAGTTTCCAGAATGGTTATCTAACGCGGTATTAGTGCCAAAAATGGAGGATGATTGGCGTATGTGCGTGGATTTTCGGGAGTTGAATAGGGCATGCCCAAAGGACTACTATCCATTGCCCCGAATCGATCAACTCGTGGATTCGACTTCGGGGTGTGAGTTGCTTAGCATGATGGATGCATCACAGGCTACCATACCATCGATCGTTAGCGGAGGAGGACCAAAAGAGGTGAGCATTACCACCTCTTTTGGCACTTTTTGCTATGTGGTGATGCCGCTTGGATTGCGTAGAATGCGAGCCACGACGATATTAGTGGATAAAATGTTTTAGGACAAACAAGAGAAACATGAAAGTATATGTGGATGACATGCTAGTCAAGAGCATGAAGACAGTGGATCATGTGCGTGACCTAGCTGAGATATTTGACACTTTGAGAAAATACTGAATGAAGCTCAACCCTAAGAAGTGTGCTTTCGGTGTGAGGTCGGGAAAATTCTTGGGTGTATGGTGACAGAGAGGGGGATAGAGGCTAATCCGGATAAGGTTAGAGCCATCAGAGAGATGGCACCACCTCGGGATGCTAAAGAGGTGCAATGTCTGACAGGTCGACTGGCATCCTTGAATAGATTCATTTCTCGCCTGGCGGAGAGGAGTTTGCCCTTCTTCAAGGTGCCGAGGAAGGCCAAAAAATTTGTGTGGGATGAGGATTTCCAGAGAGCTTTTGAGGATTTGAAAAATTACTTGGCTAATTTGTCATTGCTGACTAAGCCAGTATCAGGAGAACCTTTATACTTATACATCTCAGTGGGAGAGCAAGGCATTAGTACGGTCTTGATTAGAGAAGAACATTCATCCCAGAAGACGGTGTATTACGTCAGTAAGGTTTTGAGGAATGCCGAGTTGAGGTATGCAGAAATTGAGAAAGCGGGTTTAGCCCTGGTGGTGACCGCGAGGAGGCTTCGGCCATATTTTCTCTCGCACAAGGTAATTTTTCGAACTAATCTCCCACTAAGATGTGATGAGCAGGCCAGAGGTGGCAGGAAGATTGGTGAAGTGGGCCATCGAATTGAGTGAGTATGACATCGAGTTTGAGAACAGGTCGGCCATCAAAGCTCAGGCTTTGGCGGATTTTGTTTAAGAATTAACAAGAGCTGATAATGAAGAAGGAGCATGGGTGATTTACGTAGATGGTTCGGTAGGGAGCTCGGGTTGTGGTGCTGGTGTTGTCCTAATTAGTCCACAAGGAGTCAAAAATGATTTTGCTATAAGATTGGAGTTCAAGTTGTCCAATAATGAGGCGTAATATGAATCATTTATTAGAGGGATTCCAATGGCCATTGAGATGGGTGCTACTAGAGTGGTAATTTACATGGACTCTCAGCTCGTCCATAAGCAAATCACCGGAGAATTCGAAGTTAGGGAAGAAAGGATGAAGAGGTATGTTGAAGCGTACCGAACTGTAGAGGGAAAATTGAAAGAGATGAAGATCTGCCAGGTCCCTAGTGCAGAGAATGGTCGGGCAGATTTTTTGGCAAAAATGGCCAGCTTGGCCTTGGAAAATCAAGCCAAGCAGATAAAGTTCCTGATGGCGAAGAAAACCGTGTTGAGTTTGGAGGTCGGAGAGATTGAAGATAAAGAAGACTGGAGGTCGGCTATCATGGTCTACTTGAGGGGGGGAGTTCTGCCGGAAAATAAGAGCGAAGTAGCTCGGTTGAAAATCCGAGCTACGCGTTTTTTTGCACATCGACCAGATGCATGAGGGTGTTGTGGAAATCACATGGGGGCAAGGATCTTGGTAAAAAAGGTGTTAAGGGCAGGGTATTTTTGGCTTTATTTGAAAGAAGAAGCGGAGAAGCTAGTAAGAGCATGTGAAAAGTACCAGATTCATGCACCATTGATACATCAACCAGCGGAGGAGCTCATGACTATGAGCTCGGCATGTCCTTTTGCAAAATGGGGTATTGACATAGTGGGGCCATTCCTCCAAATCGGTCGAAAATTCTTGATAGTAGCAATTGATTATTTTAGCAAGTGGGTGGAAGTCGAACCTCTAGCTAAAATAAATGAAGATGCAGTGATGAAGTTCATTTGGCAAAATATTGCTTGCAGGTATGGAACATATCGGGTTCTCATATCGGATAATGGAACACAATTTGCGGGAGCAGGGATCCGAGCTTGTGAGGAGTTAAAGATCAAGCAAAATTTTACGTTGGTAGCTTATCCACAAGCCAATGACAAGTGGAAATTACCAATAGAATTCTCCACAGACTCAAAGCTCGGGGAGAAGGCGGGAGGTGCATGGGTTCGAGAGCTCACTCGCTTTGTGGGCTTATCGAACTAATCCTAAGGAGGCAACTGGGAGAAACTCCTTTCAGCTTGGTGTATGGAATGGATGTTGTTATACCAACAGAGATCGGGATGGAGACTCATCGAGTACAAGTTTTTGAAGAGAAGGCGAACGAAATGATGATTAAGGAGGCCTTAGATACTATCAATGAGAAGAGGGAGATGACATTCTTGTAAATGGAAAGGACAAGGGGAAGGATCAAGGCAACATATAACAAGAGGGTGATGAGAAGGACCTTTCAGGTCAGCGATCTGGTTCTGAGAAGGTCGGATGCTAGCAAGAATAAGGGGAAGCTGGATGCAAATTGGGATGGGCCACTTCGGGTAACGAAGGTGCTGGCAAGAGGTGCATATGAGCTGGAAGGGCTTGATGGGCGAAAGATCCCGAGGGCATGGAATAGTAGTAATTTGAAAAAGTATTATGCCTAGAATTGAAATTACCCGATGTAACAAAATTACTTATGGTTTTAAATGAAATGATCTGTTTCCCTGAATTATGTGTTCGGAAATAAATTGGAATAAGTTGAATGACAAGTATTTAGAGCTCAGCTCGAGCAAGACTCCAAATACTTGGGGCCACGAGGAGCACATCACACCAGTTTTTTGAGTTCAAAAAAAAAGTGATGATGAATGAATGAATGAAATGAGGAAAATTGATTGAACCCAAGCTCAGCTAGAGCTGAACTCTGTAGGATTAGATAAAAGTTGAGCTATTGCGAAAGCAAAAATAAAAGGATAGAGATCGAAAAAGATGAATTACAGAAAATAAATTATATTCATTACTTAGCAAAATAAGTACAAATACATCATATACAATAGTAAAAAGAAAAAAAAACATAAAAACTCATAAGTAGTAGGGGTAGCATCCTCGGTGGTCAGGTCGTCTATGGAGATGGTCACATCATCCACGAGTGCAATCTCGGGATCTTTGTCTTGATTACCCTGACCAGTAGGGGTGGCAAATCGTGTTATCGTGTCGTGTCACAATATCGTGTTTTCGTGTTATCTATTGTATTTGATCTTTAATATAATAATAATTGAAAATTTAAATTAATTTTCAATTTCGTGTTCATATCGTGCTATCGTGTCGTGTCATATC
The DNA here is from genome assembly GCA_016081115.2 of Rehmannia glutinosa. Classification (NCBI taxonomy): domain Eukaryota; kingdom Viridiplantae; phylum Streptophyta; class Magnoliopsida; order Lamiales; family Orobanchaceae; genus Rehmannia; species Rehmannia glutinosa. The sequence goes on along the minus strand of CM071930.1, from coordinate 72,048,721 downwards.
GTGTCATGCCTTATCGTGTTTTTTGTCTTTGTAATCGTGTTTATAATCGTGTCATGTTCGTGTCGTGCTATTGTGTCGTGTCACTCATTGCCACCCCTACTGACCAAGAGGGATAGGAGCGCCCTCGACGAGCTGTGGGGTTGGCTGATCCACGAGAGGATGAGAAGAAGCACCCCTTGAGCTTGAGACAGGGTGGAGGACAAACGGAGCTGACAGGGATTCAATGAAAACCTCAACAGGAGCTCGGTTGAGATGATCTGCTTCAGTTGAGAACACAAAGCCCTTAGGGTCGGGAAGTACCTTCTTGGGGCCTTGCCTGTCAAGGGGCTCAGTAATTCCTCTTTCCCTGAGCTGAGCTTCAGCCTGATCAAAGGCGAAACTATAGTACTCCATGGCACTAATAGAAAGGACCTTGATGAACTCCTTAGAGCTCAAGAAAGCTTGTTTCACCATATCCCGAACCGCCTGAATAATTGAAGAGCCCTCAGAGGAGATAAGGAAGCTTTGACGACCGACCTCTATAACTTCGGCTCGAGCTTGATCCACATTTGTAGTGCATTGGATTTGGAGGTCACTCATTCCAACCTTGAGGTCGGAGTTGTCTTTCTCAAGGGCCTTTAGTTTGGTCTCGTATGATTCCACAAAGTGACCTTGTGGACCTCGGCTTGCTCCCTCAATCGGCGGACTTCATCAAGGATTTTGGTCTCACGGGACTTCAGCCATTGACGTTCTTTCTTTGTAGCATTTAACTCGGAAACCACAGCAGGATCGGCAAAACCCACTCGAGCTCGGGAGATTAGAGCGGCGAGTTTTGCCTCAGCTTTCGAGTGATCCATGCAAAATGAGCTTACCAGCTCGGCATCACTGGCTTTTTCTAGAGCAGTTCGGTCGGGGCTAGGGCAATTCCCTTGAACATATTGGATGGCAAGGGCATGGATGGCAACGGGGCGGGTTTGGGGTGGGTTTGGCTAAACCCGGGACCCGTCCCGCCAAGGAAAACCAAGACCCGGGACCCGCCCCCTGCCTCAAAACCCGCCCCGCCCCGCAACAGACCCGGGACCCAGCGGGTTGGACCCGCGGACCCACCAGAATAAAAAACTTTGTCTGAAACTGTACTTCTCAACACGAAATTGGGATCTACTGTCTTTACTGTCTTTGTTAACTCCCAAGTAGGTGCTAAACAAGGTGGAAAGAAATAAATATATTCAACTAGTGAGATTGCATGTATAAAGTTGAACAAAAAGTCTTAATATATTTAAATAAAACAAAACAAGATCCAGTGAAAATGAAATTTGTGAACCATCTGTTGCATGTTCTAAGCTTCAGAATTATAATTAATATCATATATTGTTTTAATTTCACTTGAGAAAAAGTATAGTACAATGACAATATATTTTATAATATTATTAAAAAAATAATATTATTATTTTAAATTTATGCGGGGCGGGCCTAGTTAGACCCGGGACCCGCCCCGGACCCGGCCGGGTTTGAAAGTTTGGACCCAGGACCCACCCCGAGACCCGCTAGACCGGGTTCAAACCCGCCCTGGACGGGGCGGGTTCATTGCGGGGCCGTTTGAACCCGCCCCATTGCCATCCCTAGGCAAGGCTTCCATCAGTGTTCTTCAAAATTGAGTTCCCAGTGAAGAACGTCTGGTTCAGAGTATGAAGTGGGTTGCGGACAAAGGAGATCGGCGTAGCAGCAGTGGTTTTAGATTTCTTGGCACCTCCCGCGCTGGTGCCAACAGAGGGCCTCTTTAAGGGAGGCTTGACAACGGTCGAGCTGCCGGACCAGTCAGGTCGGCGATGACAATGGTAGCTGAGTTAGGTTGCCTAGTTCGGAGGGAGTGACTCCGAGCGGTAGCACCAGTGGGGAGAGGAATGGAGCCAGCATCAGCTTGTCGCTCCTCTTCTTCCTCCCTTCCTCAACACCATCTGTGACATCAACATATTTGCGCAAGAAAAGAGAGATTAGCCAACAAGTAAAAAGAGAAGAAGTTAAATAAGGATATGTAATTACCAATGTCATCATTTAAGGGGACAACAATGGGACTCAGTTCAAAGTAGTACAGGAGGGAGGGAGTGATAAGTCGGGATAAGTCATACTTGACTAAGGTAAGCTTATTTATCAGGGCTTGGAGCTCGGGAGACCGATCTCGGGGATTGTGCTTGCGCTGAAGGGGAAGGCTCCAAGTCCAAGCAATGGGAAAACCCCAAGCTCGGGGAGAAGAGATGAAAAAGTACTTGTCCTTCGAGAACTTGTTGGAAGAATGATATTTGCTCAAGAATTGGGCATCACCTTGGGAGGTTATGTAGAATAGGCCTTTAGTGGTAGAGATTTTCACCTGGAATAGGGCAAAGAACAGCTCGGTACTAGGCTCTATCTCTAAATATTTGGTTAGTATTAGGAAACCAAATGATTCGGAAGGAGTTAAGGAAGCTGGGCTAGTTGTGAGGGGAACATGATAGAGTGTGGACACTTCGGCCATAAAAGTGTGGATGGGAAACCGAAGTCCCTCCTCTATCTGACTTACGAAGAAAGCTAGGGCATTTAGGGGGAAGTCGGTTGGGACGATCTGTGTGATTAGGTAAAGAAAGTTTAAAAGAAGAAGGAATTTTTGCGCTTTTTCTTATATTTTGAAGTGTGTGGGCAGTTACAGTTGTCTCCTAAAGTCATGGGGGTATTCTGGTAGAGAACCCGAGCTCGGAGCTCAGATTTCTATTATTCCAGAATCCGTATCCGAACCAGAACTCGATTTAGTGGCGTCCAGATCTGAGGAGGGAATCTTAGTGATATGGAAAGGTTGTGAGCCTGAACCCGTTTCCAAGGACCATCGTTCTAACTCGGCGATGTAAGGATCTAGGGGAGTTGAAGGTGAAGAAGAAGAAGCCATGATAACAAAGAGAAAGGGAAGAAATAAGTACCTAGTGGGTGGAAGAAGAGTACAAGGGGGAGAATTGAGAAAGCCTGGTTGCTGAAAGCCGCCAGAATCTGGAGAAAGTCGCCGGAGTAATTAAACTTAGGAACACTAGAGTGTTTTCTGTGATAAAATGGAGGAAATGGAGAATGGAGGAGATGGTTTTCCTTTTATAAAAGTAAGAGAGAGAAAGAATTTGAAAGGGTTTAAGGTGGACCGTTGATCGAGGCCTGATCCAAGGGAGGTGAAGGTGCATTGGGATCCGAAAGGACGTCTTGTCAGCCATTTTCTTTTATGAGACAAGATTTGAAAAGACAGGACAATGAAGAGGCAGGAATTTGAAACGAAGGGGAAACCCTAGAATAGGTCACTTTCGGATGCAGTAACTATGGTCAAGATCCTCTTCCCATAGTTAGGGGAGAAATTGATAAGGGTTAAATAAGTCTTTGGCCGAGTCATTGGGCTTACCTATGGGACCGGTCTGTTGGGCTCATTTATCGGGTTGAGACGTATTGTTATGAGTATTGGGCCGATTTGTAGGGTTTTACCTATCGGGCCGACCTGCTAAGCCCAACATAATGGGTCGATTTGTTGAGTCCTAAACATTGGGCTGACCTTCTAAGCCCTAAGCATTGGATTGACCTAAGCCTTGAGCATTAGGCTGACTGCGGAGCCTTGAGCATAGGGTCGACCTGTTAAGCCCTGAGAGATGGGCCAATCTGCTAAGATTTATGTATTCAGCCGATCTGTTGAGATCTATTCAATAGGCCGATCTGTTGAGGCTCTAAGGTTTAGATTATGCTAACTCGCTTGGGCTAGTTTGTTACAGCTCGGCTCCATGAGTAAAAGTGATCTCTGAGGACAGAGGGAGATTCCTCGGATACGGTTATTAGCATGGTGGGATCGAGGTGTAACAGTCGATCGGTCCGAGGTCCTCCGAAGGCAAATTAGGGTTTTGGAAGATCCGATCCTATCTTAATCATGATTCTATTACCAAATCGTAACAGAATCCCGGATTTTACGGAAACCCTAATTCGGGCTAAACTATAAAAGCCCAAGTCCAGGTTCATTCTTAACTTAATCACTCTTTTTTCATAGTTGCATTTACTTTCGCCTCTTTCTTCTTCGACAAGGCACTGACTTAAGCATCGGAGAGGGCACGGTGGAGCACCCCTCTCGCCCCTCTTTTGCATGTTTCATGGCAGAGCTCGGTCAAAAGTCAAGTTCGCAGAGTGAGGTATTTTGGTAGCAATCAAAACAGATCAATTTTTTTGGTTTGACCCCAAATGACAATTTTAACTCATTTAACTCATATAATTTGTTTTGTAATATTCTTTTATAAATTAACCGAAAAACTCCACATAACCCAATAAATAAATGAGTTATTCAAGTCTAGATAAATATGCAAGTCATTGGGTTGCGTGGGGTTACTTTTAAACCGATCATGTTCCAATTGATAAATTTGAGTCATTTGACCCAAATAATTACAAGGATCGTGTTCGGGTTTGCGAGATTAATGTAAATATTTTCTCCCAATTGTCACGCTACTTAAAATGTATTCAAATGAATGAAATCCGAAATGCTTATTAAAAACCACATCAGGAAAATAAGATCCATTAAAAACCAAATCAAATTACCAAAAGGATCAGTCCAAATACATCGACTAAAGGATTCATTAATCCTTCACGGATCCACGCATCAAACGGCACACAAACAAAAAATAGCACCGAATAAGCGTCTCGATAGCTACACTTAATCACATACTAAAATTTCAACAACAACCAAAAAAAAAATTAAAGGCAATACTAGTAAATACCCAAAAACAAATTTATACTCTAATCAGCTCGCCGGAAAATCCAAAATCAACTATCGTAGCGCCCCGACACGTCGGAGGCGAGCCTGGAGGCGATCGCCGAGTGGTACATAACATCGTGAAAAGTCGAGGTCTCTATCGTCTTTTTGCGCAGCTCCTTCGCCTTCTCCTCGGTGAAGCAACCGCGGAATAAGCTTCGGTCAGGTTTGACCCGGCCCGTTTCGGAGACCTCGTGACCCGTTTCAGTCTTAGCGTTGGAGCTCTGGCTACCAATGTAGTCGGGCTCCGAGGGATAGCCGAAGATCGGGGCCCACCAGTTGTTAGATCTGCGGCTGGGATCGGATTTTCGGGGCTCCGGGAGAGCGGCGGAGGAGACGATGGGGGTGCGGAAAGAGGAAAATGTGGTCGCCATTGATGATAATTGATAGCTTGATAGGTTCGTTTTTGCTGATAGTGAGAGGAAAAAGATATTAATAGCGGTTTTCTTTTTTCACCCTTTTGCGCTTTACTATGGATAAGATTGTATGCGTGGCAAAGTGTCATTTTATCATACTTGCGCTTTTTCTTTCTTATTTAAAACGACTATTTTACTGAAACCGACGTCAGATCTGAAGGGAATCTTCCTCTGGTCGGTTGAAAGGATAATGGACCCTTTTGTATTTTTTTCCCATTCGTTTGAATAAAAAAATTAATTGTTTATATCGGTATTAACTATTAATTTGTTAAATTTAAATAAAATAAAAGTGTTTATAGTTTAAAAATATAAAGTATGATTTGTGAGTGTCCAGAAGGATTACAAACATTTTAATTTGAGATGGATGAAGTATTATATTTTATAGACTTTTGAGTTTTGATTTTGGTTAAGTAAAGAAATTTTGTGAACTTATAACTATTTTAGTTGGTGTTAAAAAAAACCAGAGTATGTTTTAATTTAAAATTTTATAACTATTTTCTTTGTGTTTTTGTTTTCCTTTATTTTCAAAAGAATATATTATTTTGAAATTTATAAATTAAAACACACAAATGATAACCTTGGCTAGAGTCTTAATAACAGATTGGCCTCAAACTATACAGAAAAGTCTTACTCAGCCCACTTTAAAGAAGATAGTTATGACCTTCAAGCCCAACAGGCTGATCTAGTCATTGTTAAGTATGTGGCCCAAGTTACAAGATAACCAATGTGATGGCACTTATGATTCATGGTCATTAGTCAGTATAACTGCAATATGCAAACTTAGTAAACAATAATAACCAACATGAGAAAGAAGAAAAAAAAATGATAGTATACATAACTATGGTTGTGTTTCTAAGTCTAACATACCGTTTTTCTTTTATCGGGCCACAATATAATATTTTATTGTTTAATTATTATTTGATTGTTCTATGAATGCACTTTATAAATCCTCTTAAATCACGCACTAGATGCTAAACTTTATATGAGTCCATTGGACTTTTGACCACTTCTCCATAGCAAAAATAATGTTTAGCCATGTTTTTCAAAAATATATTTTTTAGCTATTTTTGAGTTTAAACGTCCAATTTGCCATTTTTTTCAATTTCTGGAGACCGGTGCATTTCTAGGTAATGCAATTTTTTGAAAAATGGCCAAATACAGATTGACAATACAAGAATGATATGACCGTCAATGTTTAGTCTAAACGGCTAAAAAAAGCATGTTTTTGAAAAACATGACTATTTTTTTTTCACAAAATATAAGTGGCCAATTTGGCTTGTTACCACACTTTTTTATTGATTTTATTATTATTATTATTATTATTATTATTATTATTATTATTATTATTTGAACTCAAACTATAATTGTTACATCAAGATTCTAAACACAACTTTATAGACCTCTGGCTACTTCTGGTACTATGTTACACTAAATTTCTAGCCAACTTAACTTACAGCCACAAGTTTCTGACTGTACATGAACTAAATATTACAAGTGATTCATCTTCTTGACCACAAATTTACATATATTTTACTCATCATCAAGTTTTAGCCTTTAGGGCATCATTTTCACCAAATCCATCTCTCATTCTGATTGTACATCCTCCTTTGGATGAACCTACAAACCATAAAAGCCACAACCTTAGCTGAAAAACCTGTAAAATTATACATACGGTTTCTTTTCTTTTCTTTTCTTTCTTGGGTTGGAAAATTATGCGGATGTGATACATAAATAAGACAATTACAAATACTACCCTTGAGGTTTAGTCGCAAACCTCACGAGTTATTTGTAATACCTCAGGGCGGATTTTGTAATTTTAATAGATAACTGGATTTTTTCTGTAATTAAGCTAAACCTCAAGGGTAGTATTTGTAAAATTATCCCTTTAATGTATATCCCGAGAAAATGCACTAAAAAAATTGAAATCTTGGTAAAAAAATAAAAAAAATGTGTACTCTGATGGAGAAACTGAGAGACCGATGTGGCGCTCCAGCGATTTCTTCGTATTCGGCTGCATCGAGCTCCCAAAGATGGTGAGACTGAAACAGCTTGGGAAGAATATGTTGCCTTATGGTAATCAGAAGGAAAAATGGCAATGGAAATAGAATTCCAGCTATAGGAATCCAAGTAACTCCAAAGCATATCATCAAGTAAATGAACTGAAACACTGTGAAGGCTGCAATGTATCTGAATGGTACTGATTCTACGTACGAAGCGTGGACTCCCTCCAGAACCCTGTCGAAATAGTTGACACGGTTAGGGGTGATCACAAATTTTAGAAAAACATCGAACAGTACTGCGCTGCCATGTTCAGATTTACGATTAAAACCGCTATTTAAAATATTAAATAGAAATACATTACTTTGTTGGTGCAGTTGCGATTTTACAATTAAAAAACCACTCAGAACACCGCCGGTCCTCCAGTGCCGGTTTACAATCAAAGGGGAAAGAAATACAATTGAATCAAAAGAAAATGCCTGTGTATTTTATTTGCGAAATGCATTTTTCTTTTAAAAAAAGAGATACTTGTTTTAACTTTTTACATTTTTTTGGCATTTTCTTTAATAAGGATATGTTTTTTCTTTTTATCAATCACATGGAATTTTTGTGTACGAATAGTTACAAATACTACTCTGGAGGTTTAGCTTAATCACAAAAAACTCCAATTATTTTTCAAAATTGCAAATACTACCTTAAGGTGTTACAAACACCCTTTTGTATATATCTAACAAATAACCCATCTTAAGGATGCAATTTGTAAACGAGAAATAAAGGATAAGGGGATATTTGTGATTTTGAAAACTAACTGAGTTTTTCCGTAATTAGTCTAAACCTCAGGTGTAGCTTTTGTAATATCTATTTCGTTTATTAAAATCGCCAAACCGCCACCACCATCCAAAAACACACCACCTTTAGTTTTACTTAGTAAAACCACAGTTTGAAATTAATTTTCATTGAAACCGCATGTGAAAATTCAGTTTGAAATTACTAAATTAGTAAAAAAAAAAAACGCAAAACCGCACCGCTATCACCGGTGTCAATTACTAAGTAAGGAACACTTTGAAGACTTACTTGTATCTTCGGCTGGGTGCAATAAAAAGGAACAACATTCGTTCCCATAGTTGATTTCCAGGGAGGCTGTCGATGGCCATATATGCGAAATAGCCCCAAAGAACTGATGTCGGTATCAATTTTATTACAGGCATGGCACAAACTGATGCTGCCACTAGGACAGATTGCAGCAAGTTGCTCACCCTCTGCTCGTTAACGCGGACTGGCAAATACGCGTCGATGTATTTTTCAGGATCGAATGTGCCTTTCAAATTTTCGCCTTCGCTCTGAGTTTTCATTACCGCGTCTTTCAAGTCTTGCAACTCTTTAACAACCGTGCTCGTCTGCAATAAGATTATACATATTTTTCAGAGAACATAAGAAGTTGTAGCTTCTCAATCAGACAAATAAAACTTCAGCTATCTTTCAAGTATGGAGATGTTTTTAGAGGGGATAATTACAAAAATTACCCCTGAGGTTTAACATAATTACAAAAAACTTCAGCTATCTTTCAAAATTATTTAACACCCTGATCAAGATTTGCATTTACGTCTGAAATACCTCTCAAGAGAGTGGAATTTGTAAAAGAAAAACAAATAACAAGGGGTATTTGTAATTTTGTAATTTAACTGGTTTCTTTTTTAAATTAGGATAAACCTCGAGTAATTTTTGTAATTAATCTTTTTTGAAAAAACAATTTGGTGATTCTCTATGTATGCTCAGACTTACAGGAGATTTGTCTATTTCTATGAAAACCGCCTGCATCTCTCCGTAGATTTCAGAATTGCTGGCTTTACGCTTAATACTTTCTTTAGCAGTTTGAACCATTTTCCTGCGAATGAACTGCCAACAAAGAGCTCATTTTAAACATGCTTAAAGCTGTTGAACTGCAAAGGATAAAGGGGTAATTACAAAAGTTATCCCTAAGGTTTGACATAATTACAAAAAAATAATTTTTCAAAATTACAAATACCCCCTAAGGTAATACAATTGAACGCCCCTTGTTATTTGTATTCTTCTTACCGAATACCCTCAACACAATTTGTAAAATAGAATTAACATCAAGGGAGTATTCGTAATTTTGAAAGATAGTTGGGGTTTTTTTGGTAATTAGATTAAACCTCAGGGTAGTATTTGTATGCACCAACCTGTTTCCTGAGAACAGCTAAACTTTTGGTATGCATAGGGGATTGTGGCAAAACTCCATTTGAAGGAGGCAAACCAATCAATCCACATAGCAAAGTCTGCAAATACATCATGTAATTATCCAAATTAACAATCTTCTAAATGTCTGATACAAATATATAATCAGACGAACAATTAATTAGATATGTCGATAAAACGGATACCAAAATTCCGAGCAATAAGATGTCGTAATGATAGGCCGATGGGTTCTTGAGATTAAATTCCTTCTGTTGTGCTAATTGTGAAGCAACACTGTGGTCGAAAAAATAAAGCCCCGCTATCATCACAGCTGGGATTAAGGCAGCAAAGATATATACTGGTGGAATTTTCGCCATGTCCTGCATATTTTGTCATGTCAATTTTCCGTTTTATCACTATATCACACACATTTACCTGTTCTAGGTAGTTATCGGACTAAAAATCTGTTTTTTTTTTTTCGAGGACTAAATTCAAAGTCGAGAAAAGAAAAAGGATCGAACCTCCAAGTGCGCCCAGTTAGACGACTAAAGAAACAACATATAATTACAAATGTGGTACCCTCAGGTTTGGTCTATTTACAAAACAACCCAGTCATATTTCAAAATTACAAATATCTCCATACGGTATTACAACACACCTCCTTAAGGTTTGTTACTTAACAAATACCCCCACCCTTATGGTAAGATTGCGAAATTGGTCCTGTACCTATAAAGCGGTTGCAAAAAGGTTTTGCGAAATTCACAGTTTGCAATATACTCCTAAAACTATATAAACATCTCCATTTTGGTCCTGGTTTCACAGGAAATTGGCAATTACATTTGTTGCTCACGTGATTTCAATATGATGAAAATATGACCAAAATCGAGATTTTTATATAGTTACATGGCTATATTGGAAACCGTGCATTTTGAATAACCAAAATTGAGACATTTATATAGCTACAAGGCTATTTTGCAAATTGTGCCGAGACCTTTTTGCGACCGCCTTTTAGCTACAGTACCAACTTTGCAATTTTGCCTACCCCTATTTGGGTATTTGTTATATTGAAAAATAACTGGATGTTTTTGTAATTAGACAAGCCTCGAGGGTATTTTTTGTAATTTATCCAAAAAAAAACAATTTTGCCCCCAAATTTTACCTTCATCACAGTCCAATGGTACAATGATGGAGATTCCCAAAGAAGAGGACTGTATAATCTTCTAGGAACTCCAGAAGGAACTGTACTCGGTATGCCAAATGACATTGCTGTCCACAATAACACCATCAATGGCACCCCATAATCTGCTATGAAGCTTCTGAATTTACCTGTTTTTAGGGCAAAATTTCAGATTCAATCAGAAGAATGATGATCAAATTCAAGGTGCAATACACCATGATGCACAAGATCAAAAATAGTGTAACAAATTGCTGACATGGCCACCCGAATTCTGCTGCTCTGCTGCTCTGACAAAGGAATATTTTGCTGATTCACATGCTCTCTGCCAATCCGTTATTTTCTTATTTTGTCATTTTTAACCTGATAGTTTTAGTATAAATATTGGTACCTTTTGCAATGTACTGTACACTTTTTTCACTGATTCAGAGAAATAGAAGGCTTCTCTTATTTCTCATATTTATTCTCTATTTCTGCAAATGGAGTTTTGTGTTATGTTTGCATTATCTTCTTCATTTCGTAACATGGTATCAGAGCAGGTTGGATAACTCCAACTTGGCCTCTGATTTCTTCTTCCTTTTGTTTTTGTTTTGTTTCTTTTAAAATATATTCATCCATGGAGGAAGAGACACCAATTCCACCCCCAGCTTGTATTCCTCAAATTGTTCCAATTCCTCAAGTTACTCCCACAGAAGATCCAAATCATCCTTTCTTCCTTCACCACAGTGACAACACCAATACAGTGGTCATTTCACCTCCTCTCACTGGCCCTAATTACATCACATGGTGTCGTGCTTTTACCCTTGCTCTTTCTATTAAGAACAAGCTGGGATTTCTCGATGGCTCTATTCCAACACCTAATGCTTCTGATGCTCTTTATGCTCCTTGGTTAAGGTGCAATAATTTAATCCTTTCATGGATTCTTAATTCAGTATCAAGAGAGATTGCATCCAACATCCTCTACATTAATTCTGCTAAAGAAATCTGGGACAAGTTGAAGGTGAGGTTCTCACAACCCGATAATGTTCGCATTTTTCAGCTTCAGCAACGGTTGGGTACTGTCACCCAGGGAACCAGTACGGTGAGTGAATATTTTACCAAGTTGAATGCTCTTTGGGAGGAACTAAAGAATTTTCGTCCTATTCCTTTTTGCTCATGTGGACTATGTTCTTGTAATGCCTTGAGTACTTTTGCTGAAACACAGGCATGTGATTACGTGTTCAAATTTTTAATGGGGCTAAATGAGTCGTATGAGGGAATTCGTGGCCAAATTCTCATTATGAGTCCTACTCCATCTCTGGACAAAGTTTTTTCCATGGTTTTGCAAGAAGAGAGACAGCGTGAAGCAAGGATTCCCCTTACTGCGCATATAGATGCATCTTCATTTGCTGTCAACCATTTTGCAAAAAGCAAAAAGGAAAGTCGATGTTGTGTGTGAACATTGTGGTATAGCAGACACTCTAGGGATAAATGCTATAGGCTCGTTGGTTTTCCCCCTAATTTCAAGTTTACCAAGGCAAAACCCAGGTTCAGTGGACCTAAACATTCTGTTAATGCTACTTCTTCTCAGAACACTCCAGCTGATACAGGTAATGTGCAAAGTGGAGGTTCTTTTTTTAATCAGGATCAAATTCAAAGGCTAATGGCATTGCTTAACAATAAATCAAATCCAATATCGCCTCTTAACCCCTCACCTCTGCCAGAAATTAGCTCCTCACATTGCTCCAACATGGCAGGTATAATTTCTTCTCATCACTCTGCATCTCAAAACAATTCATTCAGATTAACACCATGGATCCTTGACACCGGAGCCACTGATCACATGATATGTTCTCCCACCTTCTTCACCTCACCACCTATTTCCTATTCTTCTCATGTTAATCTCCCAAATGGTACTAAGGTTCAAGTCATTTGCAAAGGAAGTGTTCAGCTTACCCCCACTATCACTCTCACTGATGTGCTATGCATTCCTTCTTTTCATTTCAATCTTATTTCTATCAAAGAAACTAACTCGAGAAATATGCATCATGTATTGTTTTTCTCAATGATGTTTGCTATCTCCAGGACCTCTCTTCCTGACGATGACCGGACTAGCTAAACTCCATCATGGCCTTTATTTCTTCAAGCCCAAGCATTGCTCGGATTATCAATACCTCACCTCCACAATCTCATCAATGTCAAGTCTGTCATCCAGGACCTTTGGCACCGTGAGATTAGGCCATCTTTCCAATCATAGACTTGATTAATTAGACAAATAGATTCGAATGTAATTGACAAAGTTGCAACAGATTGTAATGTTTGTCATTTATCTAAACAAAAGCGACTTCCTTTTCCTTCTAGTAAATCTGTTTCTTCATCCTTATTTGATTTATTGCATTGTGACATTTGGGGGCCTCACTCTACTCTTACTTTGAATGGACACAAATACTTCTTAACAATTGTTGATGATTACAGTCGCATAACTTGGGTATATCTCATGAAATTAAAATCAGAAACTAAACTCATTCTTCAAGCTCACATCAAGCTTATTCACAATCAGTTTCAATGTTCAGTAAAGCAAATTCATAGTGATAATGGCTTAGAATTTCATATGCCAGATTTCTACTCATCCCAAGGGATAATTCACCAAAAATCTTGTGTCTATACCCCTCAACAAAATGGGATTGTCGAGCGCAAACATCAGCACATTCTGAATGTTGCTAGATCATTAATGTTTCAATCTTGTCTTCCTTCTCATTTTTGGGGAGAGTCTGTCTTGACTTGATTATTACCTAATCAATAAGACACCGACTCCTTTTCTTAATAATAAAAGTCCATATGAGGTTCTCTTCGAATCACCTCCTTCCTATTCTCACCTCAAAATCTTTGGTTGCTTATGCTATGTTTCTACTTTGCCTCTTCACAGGACCAAATTTGACCCTCGAGCTAAGCCATGTGTGTTTTTAGGTTATCCTGTGGGTACAAAAGGATACAAAGTTCTTGATATATCCACTTCTATCATTTCTATATCCAGGGATGTGCACTTTGTAGAACACATTTTTCCTTTTGCTCATACTGACAGTGGAGATTTCCCATCATACACACCATCCAACTTGAGCAATGATGTTGTGTTGCCTCCTGCCATGCCAGATATAGATATTCCCTTGCCAACTCGTTCACCCCATTTACCAGAACTCCCTCAGCATATCAATAATGACACTCATTCTCCCAGCCACTCTGCACCCTCTTCTGCTGACTCTTTTCACCCACCCCCTTCTAGTGATGTTCCAACTCATGATCCTTCTCCTTCTCCATCTAACACACGTCCTGGTAGAGTCAGAAAGCCACCTTCATATCTCCAAGATTATCACCGCACCGCTACACTCCACCTCACCGTGGCATTCCTCCTCTCTTCTTCCACCATTCATCCTTTGGAAAATCACCCGAATTATAACAATCTTTCCTCTTCTTACAAATCCTTTGCTCTTGCCATTTCTCGCCATCAAGGATCCTCTCACCTATCATGAGGCTATTGTTTTTTATCATTGGAAAGGCCATAGCCATTTGAATTAGATGCCTTGATTGAAAATGGAACTTGACCATCACCACATTACCACCGCCATCATGTTTGTTGGATGCAAGTATGTTTTCAAAACAAAATTCAAACCAGGATGGCGGTGTTGATAAATACAAGGCTCGTTTGGTAGCAAAAGGCTACACTCAAAGAGAAGGATTTGACTACCAAGAGACATTCACCCGTAGTCAAAATCACAAATCGTAAGAACTTTTCTCGCAATAACGACCATGCATAATTGGCACTTGCATCAACTCGATGTTCACAATGCATTTTTGAATGGCGATCTCTATGAAGACATTTACATGAAATTGCCACCAGTCTTGAGGTTCGGGGGAGAATAGTAATTCAGGAAGTTGGTATGTAAGTTGCATAAATCACTTTATGGCCTCGAAACAGCCTCGAGGCGATGGAATTTCAAACTTACTTCATTTTTGGTTAGTGATGGTTTTATTCATCAAAATCGATTATTCTTTGTTTACTCGATCGAATGAGGATGGTTTTGTTGCTCTTCTCGTTTATGTTGATGATATTCTTATTGGGAGTCATAATCTTGAGCTTATCCAGTCAGTTAAGTCTCATCTTCAAGATAAATTCAAAGTCCGGGACTTGGGTGTCATGCGATATTTTCTTGGTCTAGAAGTTGCTCGTTCTTCCAAGGGCATTCAAATCACAATAAAATACACTTTGGATATTCCGAGGATTCGGAATGTTGGGTTGTAAGCCTATAAGTACCCCCTGTAGAATTGAATCGAAGTTCTCGAAATTATCGGAGATTTCTTATCGATCCCACCAAATATCGCAGTTGATTGGGAGGCTTATTTATTTATCTGTCTCCAGACCTGATATCACTTTTGGTGTTCATCTCTTAAGCCAATTCATGGATAAGCCCACTCATGAGCATTTGTCTGCTGCTCATCGCATTTTACGTTATTTGAAAGGATCAATAGGTCAGGGCCTGCTATACTCATCGAAACAGACATGATTTTGAAGGCTTATTGCGATTCCGATTGGGCTACTGTCCGGATACAAGGCGTTCCACCACAAGGCTTTTGTGTTTTTCTTGGGGATTCCCTTATTTCTTGGCGCTCTAAAAGCGATCCACTGTCTCACGATCCTCACCGGTGAAGCAATATCGAGCTCGGCTCAAAGTAGTTGTGAGCTCGTTTGGTTGAAGTACTTGTTGAAAGATTTTGGTTTTGAGCATTCGCACCGCTATTCTTTTCTCGTGATAATCAATCGCCATCCACTTAACCAAAAATCCTATCTTTCATGAGCGAACCAAGCATATCGAACTTGATTGCCATTTTGTTCGAGAAAGAATCATCTCAGGCATCCTTCAACCCATTCATATTAGTTCCAAATTTCAATTGGCTGATATTCTTACCAAGGCTTTACCCAATCCCAGTTTTCATTTCTTATTATCCAAGATGGGAGTCATCAACATTTACTCCCATCTTGAGGGGGAGTATCAGAAGAGTGATGATCAAATTCAAGGTGCAATACACCATGATGCACAAGATCAAAAATAGTGTAACAAATTGCTGACATGGCCACCCGAATTCTGCTGCTCTGCTGCTCTGACAAAGGAATATTTTGCTGATTCACATGCTCTCTGCCAATCCGTTATTTTCTTATTTTGTCATTTTTAGCCTGATAGTTTTAGTATAAATATTGGTACCTTTTGCAATGTACTGTACACTTTTTTCACTGATTCAGAGAAATAGAAAGCTTCTCTTATTTCTCATATTTATTCTCTATTTCTGCAAATGGAGTTTTGTGTTATGTTTGCATTATCTTCTTCATTTCGTAACATTCAGACGATAACTCAATTGTTTTACAGACAAGACGATGTAAGAGAAGCTTACAAACCTGTACCGTACCACCATGACCGAGCTTTTCTGCTCTTTAAAGCTGTATATAATAATCCAATTGAGAAAATAATACCAAGTAGACCATTTGTGTAACGCCACTGGAACTGATATTTCTCTAAATTAGGATCCTCGGCTTTTGGGATTTTAAATTCGCTAACCATTCCCTATCATATGAACAAACACACAAGAAAAAAAGTAAGTACAAGATTATAATTTAGGGATAATTACAAAAAAGCCCATGAGGTTTGGGCTATTGCAAAAAAAAACAGAGATGTTCCAAAATTACAAAAAGTCCCATCAAGTTTAATCATGTCTTAAATCTAAGGGAATAACTGCAATATTCTTATAAATATCAGGAATAATTTGAAATCTTTTTTCTTATGAAGTGGAAGAATGTAATACAAAATCAAAAACCTCAAGGTTCTTTTTGCAATTTTTAAAACCTAGGGATTGTTTTGTAATTAGCCAGGTGGTCCCGATCGACCCAGTAAAAGCACCGGATTGGGCTTTAATTTTAGAGGCCCAAAATGAATCGGACTTTTTTGCACCGGCCCGTTAGGCCCGAAAATCCAGGCAGGCCCAAGTGGCCCGATTTTTTTAGTGCATTTTCGTGTCCGGACTCCAGAAATGCGAACCGAACACTGTTTGGCCCGGCCCAGCAAATTTTTTTATCGTTTGACCCGGCTCGGCCTGCTTGACACCTCTACTTGGGGGTGGGGTTTGTAATTATCCCAATAATTTATGAAAATGGTAAGTTACAAAAATTACCCGATGTTCAGGTTAATTATTAAAAAAAACAATTTTCTTTCAAAAACTACAACTAAATTAGTACAAGATTAGAATTTACGAAATGGTAACTTATAAAAAAAAAAATTCCAATTTCATTCAAAATTACAAAAGATCAAGTAGAAGGTTATAATTCATGAAATGGTAAATTATAAA
This sequence comes from Rehmannia glutinosa, assembly GCA_016081115.2. Taxonomy (NCBI): domain Eukaryota; kingdom Viridiplantae; phylum Streptophyta; class Magnoliopsida; order Lamiales; family Orobanchaceae; genus Rehmannia; species Rehmannia glutinosa. The sequence continues at coordinate 72,031,800 of CM071930.1, read as the reverse complement.
AATTATCCCTGAGTTTTAGCATAATTACAACAAAAATCCAATTTTGTTTCAAAATTACAAATACCCTCTACCATTAGGTATAAAAGGGTATTTAATTCTGAAAGATAACTGAATATTTTACAATTATACTAAACCTCAAGGGTACTTCTGTAACTATATCCTTTCATGAAAAATTAGAGAGTGTACATTTATTGCAATTTAAATACCTTGATTGCCTCTTGAATGAAGAGAACAGCAATCAACATGCCAAAAGTTTCTCCAGCAATTCTAGTAAATCTATTTATGATGGCACAAGCATTAAAGATTGATAGAAGAAACAACAATAGAGCTGTCCAAACACAAACCCTGCCAGCAATAAAATCAAAATTAACATTATAATAACAATTATTATAAATTTTAATTAATCTTCAAGAAATTTGAAGAATTAATTAGAATATCAAACAAAAAAAAATAGGTGTACCATCCAGCCCAAGCCAAGTAGAGATTTTGTCCCAAGTCTTGTCTATTTTTGGCAAATTTGTACAAGTAAGAGTACATAATAATAGTTGGTTCTGCAACTCCTAGTATCATCAAAGGTTGTCCACCTAATATGGAATGTATGATGCCACAAATAGCAGTTGAAGCTAAAGTTTCAACAGTGCTCAACCTCCCATCTACATGCAATTAGACAAATTAAGCAAATCTTGTAATAATTTCTTATAAGCAAAACTTAAATGTTTAAGGCAAATTACAAGCTAGCTTAATAACGAAAAAAAAGTCAGTTATCTTATTAAAATTACAAATACCGCATTAACATCTGTTGCGATCTGTTTGACAAATTGCATCCTTATCATCGGGTAATTTGTAAAACAAATACAAATCTCAATGGCGTATATGTAATACATGAGGTTTGTATTTGCAAATTACTCCACAATAATAGGGTGCAGTATGTAAAACAGAAAGATATGTTAGATATTTGTAATTTTGAAAGATATATATATTTTTTAAATTAAGTTAAACCTCAAGGATCTTATTTGTAATTATATATCCATAATTTTATGCAGGTAATCTCTATGCCAATGCAAAAACTAAAAATTGTTTTACAAGTATAATGGAAAGGTGAAAAAAAAAGCAAATTAAGCAAAATTAAGACAGTTGATAATTACCAGTTTCTCTACTTATTTGCTCTCCAAAGGCAATCACAGGAAGAGCTGATGCAAAGAAGATATAAGTGGTTGGAGCCAATATCCTGAATACAATACATGAAACAAGATAGAGTACTTTAATATTTTACCAAAACTTAATTTCATTAAAATATGATATAACTATCTTTTTCTTCTTGTTTTTTCAGTAAAATGGTTCTTGAAAACTGAAAATTGTTCAATAATAATTAAAGAGAAATATGTAGTACCCAAATCCTGAACGAATTCCAGCAATCCAATCCTGCTTATAACAAGATAATCTTCCTTCAACATCCTTACCAATACCTTTGAATGGTGCTTTCAAGTTCTCCATTTTCTGATTATTAAACAATTAAAAAAAAAAGGAATGTTAGACTTTGAAAAACTACTTTAGATTTTACATTAGCAGAAATTAAGAATAACTGCTATGGGTGAAAATCAAACCAAGCTACTGAGATTGACCGTTAAAACGAACCAATAAAGCTCAAACAAAAATTTTCGTTCGATAAAATATAAAGTTCGGCTCGAGTTCGACTCAATTAATAATCAAATCAAACTCACACATAATTTTTGAAGCTGGACAAAAATTCAAACAAGCTTGAATCAGTTCGACTCGACTCGTTTACACCCTTAATCACTATCACTGCATGGTTTTTTAAATAGCAGAAATAATCACTACATGGTTCTATACTCAAATACACACACACAAACCAAAAAAAATGTTGCTCTTGTAACAGAGATAAATGTACCAGAAAAAGGTGATAATGAAACTCCAGGGCAACGTTGATGTTTGTAATGGACAAAAAGTGAAATGCAAGTACACATAAATATACTTGTTATAAAGCACAAAAAGAGAGAGATAGCTTCAGATACCTGTAAAAGTTAGTAAATGCTACCAATTAATAGGAGTGGAAATTTTTTGACCATTATTTAAAAATGCAACTTTCAACAATTTAGTGCAGATCATAAATCAATAGTACAACCCCTTTTTGCTCGAAAACCATTCCCCCACCCCCACCGTTCATACCATCATTTTCAAGATCAATGAAATTTTCATTTCCAAGATTCACATAATCAAGCCATTCATCATTAATTAATCATGCATGCTTTCATGATTAATTAAGGGATACAAAAATTAATGCATTCTTTGACTCTAACCAAGAAAAAAAAGTTATTCTTAAATTTCTTACAAGTTACCTATCAAGAAAAGAGAAAATGACTTAATACAAATAAATCATTCACATATGGAGTTTCAATAGTAAAAGAAAAATAGAAAAAAAAAGAAGTGTTCAAGATTTTGATCACCTGATGGTTATTTTTCTGAAAGTCAAATATCCAGCATAATTTCTGTTCTATTGCTATGATCCACTACACATATAAAAGAGGTGAATTAACTATACTGGTCATTATATAGCAAACTAAGCTATATATCTGCTTCTCAAAGAAACACCTGGGCAAGACTTGTGGACTCTATATTTTTTAATAAGCTGAGAATAGTGGTTGGAGAAGATGAAATAAATTTCAATGAAATTGAAAAATATTGGGTTCAAACCCTAGTCAACATTCTTAAAAAGGGTGAGTCATACTACTTGAACTACAAGCTCGTGGTTCTTGTGGGCTCTACTTAATTTTTGTTAGAGTTAATATTCAAGTAATGCTTTGCTCAATAAAGCAGATCACTCCAAGTCAATGGACTTTGAAAAAGTCCAAATCTTCTTCTCCAAAGCTGAAAATCTTATGTAGTGGGAACTTGTTTGGTGTTAGATAGCTTGGGAGATACTCATCCGACGCTTAAGTCAGCACGTAAATGAGAAAAAATTCGTAGCAAAAAAGGCAACAATTGAGAATATTGAATTGTCGATTGCTTACAAATGAGATGGAAGAAACTTTTTATACTTGGGTTGATGGGCCGCATAGAAAATAGCGGCGCGTGGGTCGGATCTGAACCGCGTGGGCTGGATTATCTGTAACTCAATAATTAATAATTAATAATATTGGATAATTAATGAGATTAAATAAATATTTTAAATAAATGATAATTAATATAATTATGAACGGACGTTTTTGCCTAAAACAATGTTGAAATCCAAAGATCTTGCAAATTTTGCTCAAATCAGAACAAGAATATTTTTTCCATGTCTATTTTGATGAGGACAAGTAAATGGTTGGCAGAATAACATATTAAATAAATAAATACATAAATAGAAAGATAAGAAAAAGAAAAAGAAAAAGAAAACAGGGCCATGCATTTAATTTCCGTCATGCATGACGTACATTAATCAAAATGGGAAAAAAATTCAGGGCAGCAAAGTTTGTTTGAGGGGTAGAGAGTTGCAGGTTGTCTCTCTGTGTGTTTGATTTTCGGTTGATGTCTTTTAAAACTGACGTTGTACTTGTTTAATTAAAGCCAAAGTGAAAGAAAAAAAAGCCAAAGTGAAAGTCTTTGCCGTACAAAATTTTTAGAGTCAAGTGTCATTTTCAAAGTAGAAAGTATTTTTATTAAATATATATTTAAATATTTAAGTACAAATAATATTTATTCTAAGAAAAAAACTAGTTATTTTTCAAAATTACAAATACCCCCTTAATATTTGTTTGTATTTATAAATTACACACTTTCATATCCACTTTTTGTTCAACTTAGAGCTATAAATAAACAGAGTATTCAGCAAATTAATAACCCGTGAACAAGCTCGAGTAGCGTTCGTTTATTTAGTTAAACGAACATAAAAAACTAAATTTAGGACTCGTTTAATAAACGAAAAGAGCTTGGACAATTGTATATTCATTCATTAATAGCTTGTGAACATGTTCGTTTATTGTTCGTTTATAAATGTTGATAAACAAGCTCGTATATCGTTTGTTTAGAATTGTTCACGAACAAGCTGGTTTGCTCAATTAATAGCTCGATTATGATTTAATTAATAATTAAATAATGTTATTTAATTTAAAATACTTGATTTAAAAATTGAAACACTTATTCTATATGTTCATGAACAAAGTTAATTGTGTTTGTTTATTTTTATTGTTCGTGAATAAAATTGTATTGATTGTTCACGAACACGTAATGATACGAACTCGAATACGAACATGTTCATGAATAATTTCGAACATTAAATGGTTTTATCAACCGAACACAAATAAACTTTTAAAAATGGGAACCAAGTTTAAGGCAAGCTCGAACATGTACAAAACTAAACGAACATTACATTTGGCAAACAAGCTAAAACTCACTTCACTGAATCATTTACAATCTCGATTCTACTTCCACTTAATGGATGAATGTTGAAAGATGATTGTAAAATAGAAAATATAAAACTCGAAATATTGATCTTGCATAACGAATGAAGGTCACGAGCTACAAGATATATACACCAAGTTTGTCGCTTTCTAGAAACCACAACTAACTAACTAACTTCTCAACAAACTCCTAACTAACTAACTGTACATCTAATAGCTAATGTAACAGAATCTTCAATACACCCCCTTCAAACCAAGCCCTGGGGAGTACTAAGAGAAAACTTGCGACAAAGAAATTTAAAATGGTTTACAGACAAAGGTTTAGTTAGGATATCAGCAATTTGATCTTCTGACGGGACAAAACGAACTTCAACTTCCTTGTTGTGGACCTTCTCACGAATGTAGTGAACATCTACTTCGATGTGCTTAGTGCGAGCATGAAACACCGGGTTAGCGGCCAAGGAGATAGCACTGACATTGTCACACCAGAGAATAGATGGATCAACAAGAGACAGACTCAAGCTCGAGAGAAAAGAGACTTAATCCAAATAAGATCCATCGTAGCGATGGCTAAAGGCACACCGACGGATTCCCGTCAAATCGCTGCGGCAACCACATCTTGCTTCTTGGAACCCCAAGTGATGAGATTTGGACCAAGGTAGACACAAAAACCTCCAGTGGACCCAATCGGCATCCGCGAAACTATGAAGTTGCATCTTGGTAAAAGGTTGAAACAGAAGGCCTTGAGAAAGGGACCCTTTAATGTAACGAAGAACCCTTTTGCAGGCACCCCAATCTTTGGATAGTAGGAGCATGCAAAAACGGCTTAGTGAGATATTGAAGGGCACCTATAGTGCTTCAGAGAGAGTAGACAGGGGAAAAGGATCACTATTAGCAAGAGAGAGCTTCGAGCCGCATTATAGGGGTCATCACAGGCTTGGAATCCAAAGATATTAGTTTTCTTCAGGATATCGCTGGCATACTTAGTTTGGTTAAGCAAAATACCAAAGAAAGCAACTTGTGAGTTTCAATTCCCGAGTAATGAACTTCCCCAAATGTTTCAAAGGCAAAAGCTTTGTTCAATCTGGGCCGAATAATGGAAAGCAGAACTATGATCATCCCCCTGTGAGAAGTATATCATCAACATAAACAAGAACTAAAACAAGATGAGGCCCGATCTTTAGAAAAAACAAGGAAGGATCTGACATAGAACTTTTGAACCCGATGGACATGAGAGCCTTAGTCAATTTGCAAACATGCTCGGGCGTCAAAGAATCAACAAAACCAACAGGCTGAGACATATACACGGTTTCATTAATATCTCCATTAAGAAACGCATTGTTTATATCCACCTGTTCAATTTTCCAACCTCTGGCAGCAGCTAATGAAAACACAAGCCTGATGGTGATAGGTTTGACAATTGGGCTAAATGTTTCAAAATAATCAATACCAGGCAATTGTTGAAATCCTTTAGCAACTAAACGAGCCTTTAACCTATCAACTGTACCATCTGAGTGATATTTAACTCTGAAAACCCATTTATGATCAACAATTTGCATATGAGGAGAGGGAGGAACTAAGTCCCAAGTGTGATTAGAGATTAAGGCATTGAACTCAGCTTGCATAGAACTTTTCCACTGGGGATCAGAGAGAGCCTCACTAATTGATTTTGGTTCAGAAACAGATGTGAGAGCAGTGAAGATTTTAGGTTTATGGATACCTGCTCTAGCTCTAGTGATCATGGGATGAATAGGAGCAGGAGAGGGGGAGAGAATGGGCAAAGGAGAGCTAGGTGGAGAATGGGGAGCTGGAACAGGAGAAGGGATGATAGAAGTACTTGGAACAGAAGAGGGAACATAAATGGTTTGTTGTGCTGAAAACTCAGGGGGAATAGTTGTGGCAGAGACAGACCTGGGAGATGGAGACTGAGAGACTGAGGGAAACAATGAGGGATAGGAAACTCAAGTTCATTAAAATTATCCATTCTACATATATAGATGCGGAAAGATGGATGTAGACATTTGTAGCCTTTGTGTAGGGGACTATAGCCAAGGAAAACACATTTAGATGATCTAAATTGAAGTTTGGAATGAGCATAAGGCCTTAGAAAAGGAAAACAAGAACAACCAAAAGCTTTAAGGAAAGAATAATCAGGAGTATATTTGAAAAGATATTGAAAAGGGGATAGATTGTGTAGAAAAGGAGTAGGTAACTTGTTAATGAGAAAGACTGCACATTCAAAAGCATCCCACCAATACTTATAAGGAAGATGTGCACCAGCAAGGAGTGTGAGGCCCATATCAGTGATGTGTTGATGTTTTCTCTCAGGGAGACCATTTGGTTGGTGTGTATATGGACAAGGGTGACGTATTTGAACACCTAAGTAGTGAAAAAAGGTGGCAATAGGTCTATATTCACCCCCAGTGTCAGATTGAAAGGCTTTTATTTTAGTATGAAATTGTCTCTCAGTAAGAAGAAGAAAATGTTTTAAACATGAAAGGGCATCACTTTTGTTGTGCATAGGATAGATCCATGTGTATCTAGTGAATGCATCTACAAAATGGATATAATATCTGAAGCCATGAGTAGATGGTGTGGAAACAGGCCCCCATACATCAGAAAAAATTAAATCAAAAGGAGATGGAGCATGAGAGACAGTTGATGGAAAATAAAAACTATGTAATTTGCCAATATTACAATCATCACAAAAGGAATTGTGTCTTATAGAGAATGGCTTATTCAGAATTTTTAGTACAACAGAAACAACAGCAGGACATGCATGTCCTAACCTTTTCTGCCACAAGAACTGATCACTAGAAGACTCAGTATTGGAAACAAAAGAACATGGAGAATTACTGAAGGATGAAGAAGACTTCAGTTTCTGAGGAAGAAGCTGGTTGAGATCCATGTGATATAGACCTCCTTTAAGAGTTCCTCTCAGCAGGATTTGATGTGTGTTTTTGTCCTTGACAAAACAAGAAGATTTGTGAAATTCAACATACACATTATTGTCATTAGTAAATTGAGAAATGCTCAGCAATTTTTTTGTGATTTTAGGGACATAGAGGGTATTGTGTAATAGAAAGGGCTTGTGAATTGTGGGAGATGGAATGAAAGAGGAACCAATAGAGGAAATAGGAAGAGATGAACCATTACCAACAGTTAACTTCTCAGAGCCAGTGTAGGGTGAATGAAAGCTGAGGTTGCCAAAATCCGAAGTCACATGTGTTGAGGATATGAAGTGCATGAAAAATGATTTATCAAAATCCAACTTGAGTACCAATAAATTGCCCAATATTGTGAATGTTAATGGTGGTGATAATTTGAATAGTGAACTTGATCATGAGCCCAATATTGTCAAGCATATGAAAAATAATCGAGTTCCTATGCATGTTAGTAATATCACTTGTTTTTATTGCGGTAAGAAGGGACACGCCGTTAATACTTGTCGGGCTAGAAATAGCTCTAATTATTATTGGAGACCTAAAAGTCTCAAGACTAATCCCAAAGGACCCAAACACTTGAGGGTACCACAAAAAAATGTCATACTAGGTACCCGACGGAAAAATAATCGAGAAAAATTCATACCGCCAAGAAGACATCAAATGACCATCTCATTTAATCAAAGAAGAAGACATCACCAAAATGAATTTCCAAGAAGGAAATATTATCAACAAAAGGAAGGATACAATCCTTGGAGATGGAGCAATTGGAATAATCATTATCAACAAGAATATTTTCAAAAGGGAAGATATCATCAACAAAGAGAACGGCATAACCCATGGAAATGGCGAAATTGGTAAACCGCATCTCCCTATTTAAATATGCATTTTATTTTTGCATGTTTTTATTTGTGTTTAAATTGCAAAATGAGTTTTCGTAATTTTTATATTAAGGTCTTCTATATATGAGTTTTTATCTCTTATGGATTTCTATAACATTAGCATTTTTGTGATATCTCTTATTGCTTGACCTACACTTGTGCTATTATATCTTGTGAAAAATTTGTTTAAAGAATTGTGTAGGTTATATATCTCATATTCATTGACTATTGTCTATTACTTCATCTAAGAGATTCTTAAACCATCGAGGTATGTTCACTCGTATTATTCTTAGAACTCGATATCTTGTTCATGCCATGTTTATGCACTTATCTTTCAAAATATTTCATTTCAATCCTTCAAGTGCCTCTAAAAATTTCTCTCAAAAGGGCACTACTCGTAAAATTCCATTTTTCTCAAGTATACATTTTTCTCGAAACTCGTATTTGTCGAATTTAGTCCTCGATTACATTTTTGCAAAGTTTTAAAACTTTTGGGGTGAAAAATCGAATTCTGAGAAATGAAAATTGCACTGAAACTAGTACCAAGAGCAGGTACCGGTCGACCAGGGGGTCGATCGTTCGACCACACCGTTCGACAGCCCCGTCGACCGGTCGATTGGGTCTTTTCAGTGGGCAAAAGACTTTTTATTGAAACAGGGGCTTACTTCTTTCATTTCTTATTTCAAAACATTCGAACCCTAGCTCTATTTCTCTCCCAAATTCTCTCAAAATCTCCCAATACTTCTCAAATTGTTTCATCCTTGTGCTTATATCACTCAAAATCATATTGTTTTCATGGCACCCCGTCAATTCACCGGACGAAATCCTCAAAAGAGGAGAAGAAAGCAAAGGGGAGAATCTTCCTCCAACCCTCAACAAGATGATATTCCACAAGGAGATAACCAAAACCGGCTTACAGAAGAGGAGATTGTTGAATTGAGAGCCGGAATTTCAAAATCGAATATTCATTGGGACTCTAGTAAGTTATCACTTCTTTACGAGCCTCCCTCTAGAGTTAATAGATTTCGATTTCTAAATAAGCTTGCGGAGGAGCACTATGAAAACATTGGGTTGAATGATAAGAAAATTGCTTGCACTCGTATGGTTCGATTTTTAGCATTTCATGATGAATATCCGGAAATTATGGCTTATTTTGAAATTCAAGGTTGGGTTTCATTATGGGATAATCCATGTTTGCATTATGATGGCGAGCTTATAAAACATTTTTATGCAAATATGTGGATTGTTGATGCTACGGTAGATAATCCGTTGGAACTTCACACATTCGTTAATGGTAGGCACTTTTCGTGGACATTGGCCGATATTTGTAATCATTTTAATGTGCCGAATGATAGTGTTGAAAATGTGGATTGTGCTCATTGGGATGATGATCTTTTTGGTGTCTCACTCTATGAGGTAAAAACCTTTTTAGGAGTTTTTCCGGAAGTAAGCTTCTCGGCAATGCCGCCAAATTATCGGATTCTATCAATTATTTGCTCCTATTGTGTTTGTGGTAAAGAAGTAAAACTTCCGAGTAATCTTGAACTCTTTCTTACCTATAAGATTATCCGAGGAGAAAGAGTAAATTATGGGGCTATTTTTGTATATTGTTTGTCGGAATCAAGAAGGCTTACTAAGAAAAAATATACATTGGGAAATTTGATTTGTCGACTACTATACCTTTCGGGTTATCCGGAAAGTGAGATGAATACCGAAATGCGGCACAATGACTATGATAATGCCAACATTCTACAAATGGTGAGAATGCGACAACATTTATCACGAGTTCCCACCAAAGCCGCTAGGGGACGTGCTCAAAATCCACAACAACCTCGAGATGATTTCTTTAATGACAATGAGGTTGAAAATATTGGTAGAGGAAATGTTGAGGAACAAGAAGATGAAGAAGAAGTGAATGTGGGGAATGAAAAAGAAATTGGGGAGGAAGAAAATGAAGGAAATGAGGAAGAACACTTCAATGAAGGAAATGAGGAAGAAGATGAAAACGAGCCGGATGTTGAAGATTTAAGTCTCAAAGAGAGAATGGACAAAGTGGAAAGAGATACATTTAGGGATGTAGCCTCTCTTAGAAAAGAGCCCCGGGTTGTGAAGGAAGAAAATTCTAGATTGAAAAAGTCTATGGGAAAATTGAAGAAATTTATCAAAGAGCTTATTCCCGGAACTTGCTTCTCTTCGGATGAGGATTGATGTCCCCACCCCGTGTTTATCTTTTTATCTTAGCATTTTTACTTTGTCCTTGTTGTTTTGTAGTTTTATGAACTATCTTGTAAAACTCTAAATTGCACTAATGAGATTTGCTTGTTTTCTTGAAAGGGTTAAAATAGCAAGTTGAAAATGGCTTGTGGATGATCATGGTATTGATGGAGTATTTGATGGTAAAAATACTCTAGTTTGGCATTGTTTGATAGATGGTATGAAGTACTTGATGGTAAAAGTGCTTCTTTTAATTTTTGCTTAAATGCATTTGAGATGCCTTAATCATTTTGTTTAGATAGGTAATTTGGGACATTTGTAATGTCTTATTTGTATGCACTACTTGATGGCTCTTTAATTTTTGCTTGATGGCATTCGTAATGCCTTGATCTCTTATTTGACTAAAATTATCTCAATTGGGTTGAACCCTTGAGAGTTTACTTTGTTTGGCCTATTATTTGTTGCATATATGTTGAAAATTGCTTTTGGTGATAATATGAAAAACTTGGCTAAATTTCTTTTCCAAGGGCTATATACATTTTCTTCAAATTTTGACGCCCGCCAAGTGTTCGATAAAATGTTTCAATGAAAGATTCATCACCAACATGATTCTCTTATTTTCAAATGTCTTAAATTCTTATTGAGATCATGTTTTTGGCTAACAAAATGAGCTTATGGATTTCTTATGATACATCTCTCCAAATTTTCTTTGGATTCTAAACTTAATTCTTTCATGGTTGATAAATCGTATTGTTGGCTCACTTTGACAAACTTGTATAATGTTTTTATCATCCTATCATTCTTTTTGATGATTCCAAAGGGGGAGAAACATGATATTGGCTCGTTAGCTCAAAGAAGCTAATAAAAGCTTGTTATAAAAGCTATAAGCTATGGCATCTTAAAAGCCATAAGTTGTGAATTATATTTAGTCCAATTGTTGCTTGATGGACTTATATACTTGTCTAATGATATTTTGTTGACAGGGGGAGCTTATAAGCTCTTGAACAATATGTAAAAGCTAAGCTTTTGGCTTATGGTTAACTGCTTTTACATTATTCTTGATGTGCTTCTTGATAGGGGAAGCTTGTGCTTATCTTTGGATAATATTTACTCCCTTTCTTGGTTGCTTATGTTTTTTGGAAATTTTGGTTGCTTCTAAACGGTTAGATGTTTTTACCGAAAAATCGTTTTAAAATTGTCCTCCTAATATTTCTAAAAATTGTTTTGGTTTGTAATCATCAAAAAGGGGGAAATTGTTTGATACATGTTTTTATCTTAATTTTGATGATTTTATTTTTACACCAAAACAATGTTTTTAATTGTTGTCCAAATACTCCTAAATGATTTAAAATGGTTTTAATATTTTCCGGAGTATTTCTTCAAGTTTTATTTTTGATAAAATTGGACAACACTTTAAATAATTTTATGTTTATAAGTTTTTACTTCAAAACAAGGTTCCTAAATGTTGTCTAAATACTCCCGATTGGTTTAAAATATTTTTACTAAATTTTTGGAGTATTTCTTGAGTTTTATTTTCGACAAAAATTGGACAACATTTCTGTCTCGAGGTCAACCGATCACCGTAGAGGGCAACCCGTACCTGAAGATGAATTTTGAAACAGAAAATGAGACGGAGGAGAAAGTGACCAGGTCGACCGGTACCTGGGCATTGTTTTTGAAACAGAACGAAACCTTCTTGTAAAATCCTTAAGGGGGACCGGTTGTGGTGATGGTCGACCGGTCGAGGTCTATGTCGACCGGTCACCCCTTGTAAATTTGTTGTGTTCTTTTCTTTTCTCTTATCAGTGCGCGACCGGTCGCCCTATGGTTTGACAAATGAAATTCGACCGTTTGACAAAGACAACATTTCCTTAACTCATGGAGTTGATTTCTAACAGCTCTTTTCTTCAATTGTCTTGCAATTTTTTACAGAATTCAAGTCCCCAAGAGGAGCATATCTTGTACAAGACATCTCCTATATATAGAGGAAGTTTTGGAGCAACCATTACAACAATTGAGATACAACACAACAAGATACACTTCAAGCAAACACTTGTTCTTCATAGTTATTATTCTTGTTGTAATTTTTGCCTTGCTTATCACTTTCACATCCTTGAGGTCTAGGCTATTCTTGATTACACTTTGCACTCATATTGTAATATTCATTATTGAGTTGTTATCTTGATTTTTGGTCATCATTCAACACAAGACATCCTTGTGAGTATTCTTGTGGTAAGAATACACTTGGGTGATCTAGGTGATAGGTGTTTCAAGAGTGTGGTGCTCTTGAGGTGTTGAAGAATTTGGTATTCTTCAAGATTGAAGATTGTGGTGATCTTCAAAGGTGCCGTTGAAGGAAGATTGTGGTAATCTTCAAAGGGAGATTGTGGTAATCTCCAAAGGTGGTGTTGTTGAAGAGTGTGGTGCTCTTCAAGGTGTTGTAAGTTGAATTTGTATTAATTTTGGTAATTAATAAAATTCTTTTTTCTTTTTGAAATCCATCCCGGATATACTGGGGTGGTAGATGATTAGGCCCTAGGTGGGTTGAACCTCTTTAAATCGACGTGTGTTGTTTACATTCCGCACCTTTATCGGTTCGAAAAAGAGGATAAAATCGAAAAGATGGAGATAATCTATTCACCCCCCTCTAGATTATCGTAGCCGCTTGGACTTACATAGTTCTGGTAGGGAGAAGGAGGGCTTCCAAGAATAGAAGGAGAGCCTCCATGAGATCCATCCATACCATATGAAGCACCTGAAGATATACTTGAGCAAGAAGGAGACATAGGAGACATAAACTGAGGCAGAGCACCATGAGAAGTGGAACCAGAAAAATGTGGAGCAGGAAAAGCAGCAAGAAGAGCCTGAGCAGAGTTGAAATTTAAGCCTTGGAACGTGGAAACAAATCTTTTGAAACACTTCGAGGCTATGTCATTTGCTTTACCACAGATTTGACAAACCACACGATTTCTACCAAACCGACCTCTACCTCGTCCTCTAGAAAAACCACCTCGAGGAGGAAAACCTTCAGGAGATCTCTTAGGCAATCCATTGAACATTACATTTGCAGAAGGAGATTGAAATGGAATATCAATAGAAGGAGTAACACTTTGAGATGACTGCTGAATACGCATCTCATGAGTCTGCAGCGCATATTGAGCATCTTGTAAAGAAATATCACCAGATCGAGAACTAAGATTAACAATAACAACCTCATACTCACTACCACATCCAACCAATATGTATGAAATCAGATCCTCATCAGATATAATTTTTCCAGCAGCATGAAGATTGTCAACAATACTACGCATTTTTAAGAAATATTTTTCAATAGTTAAATCACCTTTCTTCGTATTGAGCAGTAAATTTCGGAGATGCATAACACGAGCTTTGGACTGAGTATGAAAGAGAGATTCCAAAACAGACCATAGCTCAGCAGAAGAAGTGCACCTGGAGACATGACCTAACATCGACTCAGAAATCGTAGAAAGTAGCCAACTGAAAAGAAATTGATCACGTCTGTGCCAATTTTGAGATTGAATGTCCATCGGAGAATCAGTAGCACCATCCGAAGAACTCGGAGAAGATTGAGAAGGAGCGGAACCAAGAAGAACACCATCAAAAGCATGAGCTCTGACATTTGACAGAATTTGCGTACGCCAGAAAAAATAGTTGAAGCAATCTAGACGAATCGAGATAGGCGCAAAGGTAGGAAGAACCAGAGGAGAGACAGTCGAAGACGTAAAGCCATCGGAGCAATCACCGGAGAAGATGACCGGAGAAAGAGAGAGAGCAGCGAAAAAGGAGTGAGACCAAGATGGCTCAGGATACCATGTTGAAAGATGATTGTAAAAGAGAAAATATAAAACTGAAATATTGATCTTGCATAACGAATGAAGGTCACAGAGCTACAGCATATATACACCAAGTTTGTTGCTTCTAGAAACCACAACTAACTAACTAACTTCTCAACAAATTCCTAACTAACTGTACATCTAACAGCTAATGTAACAGTATCTTCAATAATGAACAATTAATATGTGACATTGAAATAAACATGTTGATTGTACATGTTATTCATATGGATGGTGGAACAAGAAAATGAAAAAATAAATCTGAGTCCATTTCTAATACCTTAAGGGATACTTGTAGTTTTAAATAATAACTGAGTTTTTTTTGTAATTAAGTTAAACCTTAGGTTTATTTTGTAATTTTACGACAAATATAAATTTAATATCGCCCCGATTAAGTTAAATATTGTGATCCATCCTTGTAGTTGGTAGCTATAACAAATTAGAGGTGTCATTATCCACAATGTTGGCCTAAGGTTTTGGGGTGACTAAATTACAATCAAAACATGACATCTGAGAATTATTTAAAAAGATTAAGGTCACCATTATTGACAGACTTTTTGCAGAATATTTAGCACTCGAACATACAAAATAAGTTGATAAGATGTAAATCATTCTACACACGAAGCAAAAAAACAAATATACAGAGTAATAAATTGATAATAAATATATTAAAAATTAAAATAGAGGACAATTTAGACCATTCGGGAGAATTCTAAGATGACATAAGTTATTTAATTTAAATATTAATTAAATCTACTATTTAAAT
The DNA here is from genome assembly GCA_016081115.2 of Rehmannia glutinosa. NCBI lineage: Eukaryota > Viridiplantae > Streptophyta > Magnoliopsida > Lamiales > Orobanchaceae > Rehmannia > Rehmannia glutinosa. The sequence goes on along the minus strand of CM071930.1, from coordinate 72,016,743 downwards.
TTGACTAGTGATTGTATAGCTAAAAAAATATAGTCCCCGCTCGGATTGTCGTTTGTTATTAAAATTCTTTATATGGTTGGTTTATGGCATTGTGGTTGTTGGAATCTTTTTTAAATGAATGAAAATATATAAAAAGAAAGGAAAAGGTACTGATCAAGAGCCGATCAAGTAGCAAAGTAAAAACAATGCAAAATTTTAGGAAAAAAACAATAAAATAACTTAATGACGCAATTTAAATGAAAGGCGTTTATGTCTCAAGGATTTTCGAGTGATATTGTCATTTGTATTTTTTGTACGTGCTCGAGTATCATCTTGATGGTCCGATGTAGCTTGTGGAATATCGGCCCAAGATCCTCGAGCCGCAATTTCGAGAGCCTTCATAGCTTCTGAGGGAGCACATAAGTGAATAACAAGTGGAATAGTTGAGAAGTTGCCTAGCTTGGTCTTTAAAACTTCTGATTTGTCTTGTTCTTCTTCATCCAGCATATCAGACCAACGCTTCCGTGTTGATGCAGTCATTGCTTCCTCTGACTGATCGTTAGAGCTAAGGACATAATCATTAAGCGGATGATTTCTAGATACAACTTCCATGGCACTATATAGATCCGGTTGACTCTTTTCATCTAAATTTCGTGCAGTCATCGTGTCCTCATGAACAATAACCGAACTCCGTTCTGGTGATTGATAAAGAACCATAGTCCTATCAGGATTGACATTCGAACCTTTGAGGCCCTTATCTGTACGTTCATGTGAGAGCTCATTCTCTTCATGCAAATCCTCTGATGTATCACCCAACACGTTAAAAGAATTATGTGTTTGAATACCCGAAGTGGATAGTCCACCCTCCTTAGGGCTACTACTCCTCTCCGCAGAATGGGCTTTCCGGTGTTTAACTTGACCCAAGTTTTCGAAACTACTTCCTTACCCTTGTTAGCCGGAATCTTACCACGATTCCCTATTCTAATGACAGATCGTCCTAGAACTGGGCTCTTGTCAGTTTGGACAATGTCAGCTCTTTTTGTTGCATCTTGATGGCGACAATTCGTAATATGATGCCCAACAATCCGACAATTAACGCAAAAATCCGGCAAATTCTCATAACTGATCGAAATAACAGAGATGTCCCACCCTTTCAACCATAATAAATTCCTGAAGAGATATATTCAAATCAAGTTCAACTAACACTCGAACAAAATGTCCCACCTCCCCGGACAACGAACGATCATCAATTTGGATCGGAGTACCTATCACACTTTCAATCTTCGTAATCAAAAAGGGATACCAATACTCGATACTTAGTTCATGAATCCGAACCCAAACTTGTGCCATAGAAGTATTAATTTTATAAGGATTGAAATCCAGGATCCAATTAGTGATGCAGATTGTACCCAGATTCAAATTCCATGAAGCTTTAATGAAAGCACGATTACGGTAAGCTATATCCTTAAATTGTAAACTAAAATAACCCTTTCCTAGTGGTACCAATCGCCAAGCATGTTAAATTCTCCAAACGGCATGCAATTTTTATTTGAGCGTCTGTAACGTGCATGGCTTTGCCCCTTTTGGAAGTAGGAGTCGTCCGATTAATGAATCTCGTAACTCCATTGTACGTTGATGATAAATCCCTTCATCCATTGTTACGGAATAAAAATCTCCTTTCTTAACTGGAATTGAATCCTCCCCGAGGTGCACCGTTTTTGCAAAAGATTTCTATTCACAGTCGTTTCTTGAAAATCTGGATCCGTTCTTGGATGGTTCTTGAGAATCTTGGAAGCATGATCAACATGATGATCCAAAACTTGAGGAAAACATGTAGAATGTAACAGATCTTGATTTTCTTGATCAATTATTTTAGCGGTTTGAAACGTTTGTGTAGGAAGATCAAGAGATGCAGTAAAAGAAATCGTTTGACGTTCTTCATGTTCGAAGCTTGCACCATTCTTGCACGTAGCAGAATTAGGGTTTGGGGAAACCCTTGGTAAAACCCTAGGAGCAGGGATAGAAGAATCATGAAATTTCATAATTGTTGGGTAAATATATGGAAGGTTTCTGTATGTGAAGAAAATGGCTGGGATATAGTGTTTAGGCAAAGTCGAGGCCTGTATTTAATACAGTCTCCGCAAGATGAAAATGCCCCGTATACTAGTGCTTACGGTTCCAGTGCTCGCCTCTAAGATACAACGACTTACTATTCTGGTTTAGCAGCACTTGCAAAAACCAGAATACAACGAACATGAAGTGTTTTTCTGACTTTCAAGCTACAAAGGAAGATAATGATCTAGATGCTTTGAATGCAGAATGACCAGTTAATATCTGATAATTTTCGTGTCTCTATTCATCAGTGGGGACGTTAATAATATAGGCAAGCAAGTGCCCGTACGGAAAATCGTGTCTGTAGTCTCGAAAAGGCACATTTTCAAAGAATGAGACGCACTTGTTCGAGGCGCACGGCGCGTGCGCCGCCGCACCAACCTTCGGCAGGGAGCATGACCCGACCGCACGGGCCGTGCTCCACCCGTGCGCCACTCGAACATTTGCGGCGGGAGCACGACCCGACCGCACGGGGCCGTGCTCCGCCCGTCGTCTGTGGGGCCGAAACTTTCCTGATTGAAATCGATTTAATTAATTACAAAAATTAATTAAATCCATTTAATTTAATTAATTACAAAAATTAATTAATTAATTATTTTTAAAGGTTTTTGGTCCAAAAAAAATAAAGGCCTAAGCCAAGGACCACGGCCCGGCCGGGCGGCGGCCGGCTGAGTGCAAGGCGCGTGTGCTTTGAACCAAACTCACAAGCATGTATGTCCTCACCCCTTTAAAAACTTGGGTGCCCCCAAGGGCCCAAACCAATATGTCCAACTTGGGATATATTAAGTGTGCAACTTTGCCTCCCTTTTCCTATGTGGGATGGAGCATCTCTCCTCCCCCACATTTTTCATTTTCCATACCATTTATTTGTATTAAGTGGCTAACTTCTAGCATTAATTTCTCATTCACCCGGAATCGGTTTTGAGAAATTCCAAATGCTATTCTCATCTACTCTCTTAGTAGAATTTTTACAAATAATTTAATTCCATTTTCCACTAATGAAAACCACTTAATTATTTGGTCAAAATCGGGTCAACACCCAATTTATCAAGAACCAAATTCCAACAGTAATTTCTGGGAAAAGAGAAAAATCGAGCTCCGTGAAGAAGATCAAGATGCATCGGCCATGGAAGTTTGGGAGAAAAGAGAAGAGAGCATCTTTTTCTCAAAACCCTAATTTTTTCCCCATCTATTGTTGTTGGAATCTCTTTAGTTTTTTCTTTTAATTGTTTTAAGGTTCGTTTAATTATTTAGTAAATGGGGACATTTTTTATTTTTTTTCTATTTATGTTTGACTTAAACTAATGGTGAAATCCCAGGCCATCTGTCAATTCATAATATTTTTAAGGGAAAATTACACAGAATACGTTGATTTTTGTACCATTACCATATAATACGCTCCAATTACTCATATGCCTATTTTTTGTTACTTTTGTACCTAAATTTGTTTTTTACGCTCCTTGCTATTGTTTGATTATTTTTATTTTTTTTTGTTCCTGCGTTGTTTTATATGTTATATAAGTTGTTTCGAGGTTGTTTAAATTTGTTTCTTTACTGTTTCTATGTTGTTTCGATGTTTCAAAACAACTTTAACTTATTTTTTATGTTATTTTTTATTCATATATTATTTTGTGTATTGTTTCTATTGTTTCGGTGTTGTTCTATAATATTTTTAATATTGTTCTAATAATTTTTGTTGTTGTTTTCATGTAGTATTCAATGTGTAAATACAATTTTTACCTATTTTTAAGCTTGTTTTATTCATATTGTGTTTTAAATATTTTTTACATTGTTTCTGGGTTGTTTCTATACCCTTTTTAATGTTGTTCTGATATTTCTTTGTTGTTTCAATGAAGTTTTCGATGTTTAAATACATTTTTTTTTACCTATTTTTATTAAAAGAAACATGTTAGAAACAATGTTGAAACACAGAAACATGTTTGAAACAATGTTGAAACACAGAAACATGTTTGAAACAATATTGAAACAAACCGTAAAATTTTTCGGGAATTTTCGCTGGAGCGTATTGTTGTGTAAAAAAAGAGCGGGGAGCGTAAATTTAGGTAAAATTGCACGGGAAGCGTAAAAGGTTGATATTGACTTAAAAAAGATGGGTATTTCTGTCAATTGCCATATTTTTAAATTAATGTAACAAGATATTGGATTGTACTGGACCGTATTGATATTATGAATTTCCTTTTTCCTAAAAATAAATATTTTATCAATAATTATTTGTCAAGGTTTTTAATATTATTTGATTCTATTGATATACGAAAAGACTAATCACAGTATAATCACCACTTAGGTAGCTACCCAAGTGGGTTCTATACCATTAAATTAACACACACCCATGTGGATGTGTGTGTGTGTGTGTGTTGATCTAACGTTATAGAACCCACTTGGGTAGCATCTTTTTTTTAAAGTAAAGGCACAAGACTGAAAAATAAAATAAAAGATAAAAAATATTGATCATACGGCCGATCAGCTAGCTTGACACTAGGCTTCATTAAAACCTTACAAGGTAAAAATCCACCATTGGGAGGAAAAAGAGTACCCCGAGATAAATGTCCAAAAGATCCATAAAATATAGTATTCACAAGTCGGTTACATAGCTGGAACAAAAGTAAAATTCAAAGTCAAGGAACAAACCCAAAAAAAGTCGATAAATGTGAAAATCTTCCGCTACAGGGATCCGCCCAAGATTTAGATGCAATCATATCCATAACTTGTAATGACTTTGCACTAACCGGCGCAACTCGTACGACTGCCCTGGAGACTATAATGCCAGAAGTTTTCAACTTCCGTTTGATGTCGTGCAATTTGATATCTGTCTTCTCTTCTAGTGTTTTGGTTCTTAGATGTGGGGTGCTACCGGTTGAATCCCATCGCGTAGTTAGCATAGTCTCAACCGGAGTCTGAGATAAAAAAATTATCAGACAAGTTATCCGCCTCCACATAGTTGGACTGGACCATCAACTTAGTTGCTAAAATTTCCTGCTCCGAACAATTGTGTGTGGGTGCTATGAAGGAATCCTTCCCCTTCAAAGAAAGAATGATAGGGTCGGCGGGTTGCGTAATATCAACAGTTGAAGCCTATTGGTCAGATGAAGCCATATTATTATTCGAATTGTCAATGTCCAATTCAATATTCATGGCCTGGTTATCCGTAGACTGATAAACAACTAGAGGTAATTTCAAAACTAGCACAGGTTCTTCCGAATCCTCCTACTGTATCATCCTGCAACTGGCTTAGAGTGGCAAATTTATTTTAAGTCATTAACTGTATAAAGAGTGGTGCGAAGCAGTCAGGCGCCACATGTGAGGAAGAGGGAACAATCTCTACAATCTTAGCCGTATTGGAGACCTTACGACAAGACCCAAAGAGTGACACGATTCATAAAATGATAGTGTGGTTTGAGATAAAACACGATTTCTAAATATTCCAAAGAGCATTTACCATTTAAATAATAATAATAATAACAACTATTAAATAACAATCCCAAAAGCTATTCCATGAATCAATTTCAATTCTACACATTTATTTAAAAATAGTCCAACAAAGAAGATATAAAATAAAATTTATTATTCTAAAATTTTATTTCGGGTTACCGCTACCAAATGTCAAGCCAACTCCATCATTAATCTGAAATAAAATTTATGCTGGAGTGAGCATTCAACAGCTCAATTGGGGCAATTTATCTAAGCTAAATACACAAATACACATCATATAATAGCATGCTTATAATTAGAAATTTGACTGTAGTTGTAACTATTGCATTGAAATCACGAAATGTATTATCTTATATAAGTAATCTTTACTATATATTTTTTAAATTAATTGTTAATTTACTATCTATATCTAATCTTTATAAAATCTTCTCTCTTCTCTCTTTATCTCTCTTGAGAGGATATATATCATACAACATTCAATCTTTCAATATATTATTGAGATTAAATATTTTAATTTTGTTCTTATTTAATGCTCTTTATCATAATCTTTGGAGTCACTAAATTACAATTGAAACATTTTTTTCTTCTCAAACGATAGCTTTTTTTTTAGAACAACTCAAATACGGGACTACAACGACAATTATAACCAATTGGCTATGAATCGACTAGACTAACTAGAAATCAAGTGGGAAATTGACAAGACCAATTCAAATCCAAATCACAATCCAAAACTAAATCACTCCTATGCTAGGAGACTTTAACGCTCCTCAAAGGAGAATGCAAAATACGAAACACTCAGGCACGAGCAACCATCACGCACTGCAAGACATACATAACTGACCCGCCCTATGGATTTCGCCCTTCAACCAAAAAAAGAGAACAACAAAAAAACAGAAAAAAAAAACAACACCCTAGCAATCTAACTAAAAGGCGAGAAAAAAGGTTTGACAAAATAAAAAAAATAACACAATACGAAGAAAAGAAGGTCTCTCCCTCCCCAAATCCACAGGCATATCCCGACACCACCGTTTCCCACAAATCTGCCACCGTCGCACAGATGGTCCGCCACCACGAATAAACACCCAAAGTCCGAATCTTGAATTAGATAAGAAAAACATCGTACGGGAGGTTCTGACCGGTGACCAGAAATTTTCGGCCATCGCCGGCCTTCGTGGTTGTGCATCAGCCTGATCAAACATTCGAGGTTGCCTCTATGGCTTCCATTCTCTTAGGAGAAGAAAACAACTTGGGAGGGGGAAGGGGATGGGCGGGTAGTGGGGGATGGAAAAGGAGGAAAAGAAATAGGGTTTGGGTTTTCTAGAGAGAAAAGGTAGAGAGAGAAGGGGATTTAATTACAATTAAAACATGACGTCTAGAGACTTAATTGAAAAATTAAGACCACCATTTTTGACAGACCACTTACACATTTTGATGGAGTTGAGGATTAAAGATATCTTATTATTTTTTAAGATTAGATTGTTAGGTTATTTTATTATCTTTTAAGAGTTTTCGATAGATAGGAGTTTTATTATCGTCGGAGTTTAATCTTATAAATAGTTGTTTTGTTATTATTTTTAGTGAGGTTGGATGTTATTAAGTTTTGAGATTATTTTCTTTTTCATTGCAATTTACATTTCTTTGCGAAGATTCGTATTGCTTTTGTTCGTTGTTTGTTTACCCGTTGCTTCCGCATGCATCACATTTACTATAAAATAATTTTGATATGATGTAATTCATTCTACACATGAAGCAACTAATATAATAAAGAGACGAGATTTGGTGAGGGCTAAATTGATAACAAATATAAACAACAAATATATACAGTAATAAATTGCTAATAAATATTGAAAAGGAAACAAAAAGATTAATTTAGACCATTCTGGAGAAATCTAAGATGACATAAGTTATTTATATTAAATATCAGATCAAATAATTAAATTCCCTTTTGAGTTTTTGATTGTGTAACTAATAAGATAGTACTTGGATTATCGTTTGTTATTAAAATTCTTTATATGGTTTGGTTCATGCAATGTGGTTGTTGGAATTCCTTTTATTCGTTTTCTTTTTTTTTTTTTTCCTTTTCTTGTGTTTGACATGAAGAAATGGTGAAATTTCATGCCAATTTGTCAATTGATGATGAATATTTTCGAATTTGCACTATGTTTTACCAAAAATTGTTGATAACTCCTGAGCTGGTAATAAGTTCATATATTGGGAACATTCTTTCCGAGCAAACTAGCCTGCAACATGAATTAGACAGTTAGAAAAGTCTTTGGTTTTCTGAACTCTGAGGGAAGCCTCTCCAATTCTTAAATCATTATAAATTCTAGGTTAGTCCAAAAGTACAGAAATTTAGATAATTAAGATAAGTTTAACTTACAAATGATGAGAAGATGACAAAATATACCTGGAATTTTGTATAGTAGTTTGGGTATCTTGGGCCAGTAATTTTTGTAATTTAACCCAATAAACAATAATTAAGGGCTAATAAGAAATAATTTGGCGTTGAGCCGTGTATATTTTTGGGGTCAAATTGTATCAGTATGAGTAGGAGATTTAGGTTCTACCTAAGAGACCTAATCAGGCCATTTGTTTTTTTTTAGACCAAAATTCAAATATGAGGTTGTGGAAAAACCATTTTCAAGAAACAAAATTCAATGACTATATATGTACCAAAATGCTTTTTAAAAAAAATATTAGTTTACATCCTCCTTTAATTTGACCAATTTAATTACAAAATTGTCATTATTAACATCTTTAATGTTTTATCATCTTATTTTATCCAAACACTTCAACAACTTATTTTTAAAATAAGATATAACATCTTATAAGCTTAAAATCATCTTATAAGATGTAGGAGCTTATAAGATCTTTTAAATAAGCTTAGTAAACACCCTCTTAACTATGCCGATAATCTTATATAAATTTGTTGAGCGTGAATTGAAAGAGTATTCTGAACAATTCCGTTCGAAATAATAAGATTAAGACTCCAATTTAATGTGTTAGTTGATGGAGTTTTTCTAATTAAACAATAGTTCTATTTTATTTGAAATCTAATATGTGAATAAAGTACAAAAGTAAAAAGTTAATTTAATTAAAACACACAAAGTTTTTTTTTTTTTTTTTTGAGGGGGAAACACAAAAAGTTATAAGTAGTGAAAATATTGAATTTATCTGCACATGTAATAGAAAAACGAAGAATTTATTAATTAGTGTCTATTTTATTTTCGGCCGATAGTATGAATTGATAGCAAAGGTTTATAAACTTCCAAGCAAAATATAGCACTATTCCCAGTTGGCTGCTATAGGAGAATAGTGTTGAAAAAAATGGTGGTGTATATCGAATGGCTGAAAAAATCGAGCAGATTTTCGATAGAAAACAAATGTATCTCCCAAGATACAACGACGGCTTTTATATAGAGTTGCTGATGCCTCTTCAGACTGGGTGCAACCCCAGGTTCGGATCAACCATGACCGTCAGATCGCGCCCTGTGGCAACGGCTGCGATCTGATGGTCCTGATTGCATCTGACTGAAGGAACACACCCCTTGACATACACCTCTGCACACTGGACAGTTGTGTCGTCAGCAAACAGACATGTCCAGCCATTGGACCGAACCCATTCGGTCTGACAAAATTTTAAGGCTCCTCGCGAGGATGCGTACGAAGTGCAAAGTGCGCCTCTAAAGAGCCCAATGCAACTATGTGCGCAGGCCCAGCTCCGACTCGGACGGTGCGAAACGGTGCTCCGCACCGTCCGAGGTGCTTTTTGCGCTAGCCAAAGGCTAATCAAAATTGACTTGGTCCACTAGGGTGTACCATAAGGAGCTTCACTTGATTACTCCTTATTAGTGGTGAAGCTCTTTATAAACTAGTCAAACATTTAATATTTTCCTATGTGGGATATGACTTTCCATATTCCTACCCTTTTATAATCAATGTATATAAAAGCCATTTTAAGTGGCCAACTTCATGCATTTATTTATCATTCACCCGACATTGATTTTGAGAAATTCAAAATACTAAACTCATCTACCTGCGGTGTAGATTACGTTTATCTCATTTATTTCATACAGCGAATAAATGAACTCACTTAAATAATTTGTCAAAATCGGATCAAAACCCAAATTATTAAAACCAATTCCAACAAATAGCACCTTATTATTTGTCCCAAGTAAACAGGGGTCCACTACTAGTAAATTAGTAACGTTAGATATTTTCATAATAATTTAGTAGAAATTTGTGGCGCAAATATTTTGCCGACTTCCTAATATGTTTGCCACATCGAACCGACCATGCAAGTCAATCCATGTTTAGAAGCGGCAAACATGTTTTTTGACAATGTTTCGAAGAGATAATTTTTCTTGAAGGAACGTGATTTTTTGTTTACGGAGAGCTCTCTTCAACCAAAAGAAATTGTGCAACCAGCTTTATTATTTTAGTTTGAAAAAAAAAAAGATTGGGGGAGAAAGACATAAATTATGTTCTTATGTGTATACTTATAAGGGTTATAATTACAAATACTAATCTTAATGTTTAGCGTAATTACAAAAAAAAAAAAAAAAATAGATATATATCTTTCAGAATTAGAAATATCCACTTGACATATGTTTTTTATTTTACAAATAGTACCCTTTGGGGGGGTAATTTGTAAAAGTAAAAACCTCAAGGCCTCAAGGGGATATTTCATATTTGTAATTAGGGCTGTGCACGGGACTTGGAGATTACCGATATCCGGACCGAAAGATATCCGAACCGAAAATATCCGTTGACTTTTTTACTTTCCCCGAACCGTACCGTACCGAAAATATTTATGGTACGGTTCTGGAGATTTTTCAAATACCCGTACCGAGAACCGTACCGAACCGAGGACCCGAAGTTGGAACCGATTTTAAAGATTTTATATAAATACATATACATTATTTCTATATTGTTTTTATTTTGATATTGAATTAACTACAAACTATTTGAAATTAAATTGATTATAAAGCATATTTATGAAAAAAACCCATAATACTGCAACTATTATGAATTTTAAAAAACTTTGATATTAATAATAGAGTAAATCATTAGAAATTGAAATTAGTTAAATGATTAGAAAATTGCACTTAAAAGAGAAACAAGTAATAGTACCATATTATAACAATATAAAAAAAGATCATATTTTAATTTTTTTACCACATCACATAAAATTATAAATAGAATTTTATTGATTATAAGTTGTTAAGCATGAGACATTGAGATTATAAATTTATATAAGTTTTTATTTCATTTTAATTTATAAAAATTATTAGTTAATTATATATGTTCTATGACAATAGAAGGACAATTACCCAAAGTATAGACTATTATTGTATTATAGAGGTTATTAAGTTTAGAATTTTGGATTGTGTTACCTATTATAGTTTTAGTTTTTATTTTGAGACTATGCTAAAAAGAGACTAGAACTCTAGAAGTATATCCGTTTGGTAATTTTTATATTGATTTTCTTTTTTTTTTTAAATTTGTATGTTTTATTTATGTCTAATCTCCGTCCCGATCCGAACCGTCCCGTCCCGTCCCATTAGAAGCAGATCTTCGTCCCGAACCGCACGAAAGTTCGATGCGGTTGGGCGAAGATTTTTTTATGGTTCGGTTCGAGATTTATTTTCGAGAATCTCCGAACTTGGGGCGGTTCTAGAGATTTCCAAATCTCCGAACCGTCACGTACTGTGCACATCCCTATTTGTAATGCCTATGGGGATAATTGTAATACCAAGTTGGATTTGTTCTTATTTTTTCCTCCATTCTCGCCAAGTGTATTGCCTAATAAGCATCCATATTATTCATTATAATTGAGAGTAGGTCTCTTGTGAGACCGTCTCACAGATCTCAATCCGTGAGACGGATCCACCCGACCCAAATAGGTGGTGTCATTTTTTAAATTAGAGGAAACTTGTGGGAAAATTTGGAAAATAGGAAAAAAAAAGGCTTATTCGCATTCAGACGACGGACGACTCGTCTCTAACGTCTCTCACGCTCTCCCCTTATTGCACCACCATCACCACCACGTCGCCTGCCTGCCACCGAGCTCTCTGTTGATTTATTCGCAGCGCCATTAGCAAAGGTCGGCGTAAGCCTTTTTTTTGGCTTCATCTTCAACCTCATTCAAATTAATCTCTCTCGCAAGTTTTGAATTCCAAAGACATGAGCCCTTCCAAAATATCGAAATACACGATTAGTCGAGCGATCAGATACTACACTATCAGTACTGCTGAATTTTTATTTTTTTCAATCATGAAACAGATCCATATAAAATCCATTAATTGCTGTTAATTCACGTCCCAGACTTAGATCTGATAATAACTTGTCATTTTCCTCCAAAAGGTTTCATGCTTTGAGCAGAAATTTGCAAACTTTTATTCATCATTGCAAACAAATATCGACATGGTTCTATCGTGGTTAACTTTTGAGTAAAGTTACTTGTTGGCTTTGTCCACCTGGATGGGATAGAATGAGCTCATGAAAAGAGCTTGAAAAGTTTTAATTTTCTCCCCAAAGTATGTATATTTTACCCAAATATATGACTATTTTACCAAAAAGTACGACTTTCTATATTTCTTTTTTTTTTATAGAATGGTATCATTGTAAGTAATGTTACGATAAAAAACTGATACTTGTGCTAGAAATAGTGATACTTTTGATATTTAATATGATACTTTTGTAATGGATAGTGACATTTTAAAAATGTAAATTATCTGAATAAAAAATGATACTTTATCCGAAAATAGTGATTCTTTTGAGTAATAAATTGATACTTTTAAGGTGAACATTGACACTTTAATTTTTATATATTCACAAAATAAGATTTTTTGATGTACTCATTCTAGTCTCGTAACTAATGCTTTTTACAAAGGAAAATGCATACTTGTCTTTGAAATAGTAATACTTTTGATGTTAAATATGATACATTTTTTATGGATAGTGACATTTTAAACATTTAAATTCTCTGAATAAATAGTGATACTTTATCCGAAAGTAGTGATACTTTTGAGTAATAAATATGATACTTTTAAGGTGAATATTGATACTTTAATTTTTACATATTTCAAAGAACAAGATTTTTTGATGTACTCATTCTAGTCTCATAACTAATATTTTTCACAGTGAAAAACTGATACTTTTGCTGGAAATAGTGATACTTTTGATGTTAAATATAATACATTTTTTATGGATAATGATATTTTAAAATTTTAAATTCTCTGATTAAAAAGTTATATACTTTATCCGAAAATTATGATACTTTTGAATAATAAATATGATATTTTTAATGTGAACATTGACACTTGAACCAAACATTGTCAAATTTAATTACTACATTTTGTAATATGAACCAAACAAGAAATTATTACAAAAAAAAAGGGTAGAATACATTGAAGTAAAGGTTGGAGTTAATATCAACTTCAATTATTTTACTGACTATTATTCCCGCAAACAAGGCATAAGGTCCACCAGGTCCATAAAAATATTCTGCAAAAGATAAAATGACCTTGAGTAAAGAAATATTTTCTGCAGAGGATAGTGAAATTTATATTGATCATAGAATTCTTAAAATATGAACTCTCCAACAGTAACCTATCTGAACATGGATTAAAGTGAATTTGAACTCACTTGTGAGTTCTGGGACAATAATTACTTTAGTGAGCAACTACTCTCACAAGCTTGGTGGTTAATTAAGACGAGAGATGACAATATGAAGTTTGTATTTTTGACGCATTGTGGGAATTGGAAGAGACCTCTCGAAGATAAATGGGCTCTGAGAAATTGATGGTTGTTGTTGATGCAGAGAAGATGAAAAAGTAAATACTTTTTAGAGAGAAAATATTTAGAGAGCGAGTTTGGGTGTATGTGGAATATCTCTGAGAAATCTGTGGACTGAGAATACGAAGAGAGAGAGAGAGAATAGAGAGAGAAAGACAAAACATAATGAAAAAAAGGGGCGGGTTTGCTGGGGTAAATCAGATCCATGGTTCGCGGGTTACGGGTTGCAGGGTATGGGGCTCCGTCTCACGTAACTAGATCCGTGAGACGGTCTCATGTAAGTTTTTGTGTATAATTGAAGTATTAATTTTTGAAAAAAAAAAAAGATATTCCACGTAAACCTAATAAGTAACTTTGACCTGTTGTAGCAGGTAACATGACCAAAAATCTGAATTTTACCCACATAAAAGACTAAATCCAAAGTCAAAAAATAAAAAGAACCAAATCTCCAAGCACGTCCATTTAAAGGACTTAAAAAATAATTTTGGCTTTTGTAAACCCTACTTATAGTTGCCCAAAAGGCCCAAGTTCTATAATTTCTATAGAAATATTTTGAGAAAACAGAAACTTCTAGGAAAGTGAATATTTTAGAATATAATTCTAGTAGATGAATTATAATCATTATATCAAATAAATCCTAGTCACTGGTTAGGAAGTTGTCTTAGTATAAATAGGGGTATCTGGTTCATCTTGTATCAAGCCAAAAATTTGAGAAAAATCAATACAAGCAAATATTCTCCCATCAAAAGCTCTATTATATTACTCAGCCTAAATATCTAAATTGAGATAACTATCCTCCAACAAAGTGGTAAGATATATGATAGACTCAATGAATCAAAATATAAAAATCCCTATTTCACTGAACATAACCTTAGCCACCATTCTATTCAATTATATCTGATCTCTTTCAATTGTAGACCAAAATCAATTATAGACCAAAATATTAAGGGATTCAAAAAAGTTAAAATAACTCATCAGTAAAAATAAAAAGAGAAAAATGAAAAGAAAACCACACCTCTTCAAAAAATCTTCAATAACGACGAGCAACGTTGCACATCCTGATTTCCTACAGCCAAACGGGTATCATTATAGAACCAATAAATTGCTCTGATTCTTTAATTTCATCTAATGTACCCAGTACAAGATCTCGTGGCGGTGCATCACCAATATTGTATTGCCTTTCTTTGATGGGATAACGTTTTTAATCAACCCAAACTATACGGGTTTTTACACTTTGCAACCCGAACTTTGAAAAGTTACTGATTGCAACCCAAACTTCACAAAATTTTACACTTTGCATAAAATTCCGGTTTTACCCCTGGTTTCAGGAAAGATGGTTTGTAGTTTACACTCTAAACTTTAAAGTTGTTACACTTTGCAACCTGAACGATAAATTTCATTGCATTTTCTTTGAATACTCCCAAAGGTCTTGCGATCCTCGAAAATGGTATCAGAGCCAGGTTTATTAAGAACTTTTAGTTAAATTTATTATGTTTATGTAATTAACAATTGGTGAGGAGAATTTACTCCGAGTATATGGATCCGGACCGATGTCCGAGATGTACCCCTTACAGGACATATCGTCAAATATTGACGATGTATGCACAAGAACACCTTGACCAGGTTTCATATTGGGAATACCAACATGAAGAAAAGGAACAAGCGAGAGCCGACGGGAAACCTTAAGGCAATGCAAAATGCGAGCGAATATTATAGGCGCTCGGATGCTTAACTGACACTTATATGTTCACTTGATGAACCTTCAAGAAACGGTTCATGAAAATTCCCATCAGAACAATGATTCCTGATGGAGTACCAGAGTGGAACGAGATACTTCCAGACAAATCTAAGATCTCCGAAGATCTTAGAGAAATCCAGAAGACGGTGCAGAATTATGGCAACCGCCATATTCATCTACCAGTACAAGTTCATCAGATCCAGAACCAGATGGAGACGATGGTGAAATATCAGAAGGAAACTCTTGAAATCCTTCATGATATTCAGAAAAGAGTCAAGAATCTGGAGGACCGGCCAAGTTCATCCGGAGGAAGGAAACGTATTGATTTTGGGACGGTACCCTATTTACACCAAAAAGGGAAACCAACCGAAGTTATACGAAAGATGACAGATGAGGAGAAGCTCATTGCTCTCATCAAAGGAAAATCCATCAAAAATTAAAAAAGATGGATATGGAAAAGATGAATCTTAAAGATCTACACGACCTGGCAGAATCCTTCGCAGGATTAGGTATTGTAGATTTAAAGATGAACGCAGTGAGAATCGCCTTTGGTTACCTATGACCCACAAGGTAGACCAATTCCTCCACCACCGCCCCCCATTAATCCTAACATCGAAGAAATGCGGGTTCACATCATGGAGCTCGGGGCGAAAGGATGCCACATGTCTTTGGGGATTTCACGACCGGGAGTGATCCACTTTCAGAACAGGAGGACGAAACCCTCTTGCGGGAACTGCACAACCTACCGGAAGGCCGAATGTTTATCGACGCCTTATGGAAGATCGCACCTCGACCCAATACATCCGTATGGGTTGATGTTAAATCTGGACATCCCGCATTTTAAAAACAGAGAAGTTCTCATTGACGAATGGGCTTCACTATGAGAATTTCAAAGAACTCTCGATCTTACGAAGGATTCATTCATTTTACTCCTTGAAATGAGTCTTGAAGGATCGGTGAAGATTGCCTGGATATGACCGACGCAAGTCGAAAAGTTCGGTCACATCGTAATCACTTAAAGGAATTGTCGATGGTATGGCAAAACTATTCAAAATCCAATTCATCGGCACGGGTTATTTCGAGGACTAGAGGATGAAAAAGAAAGAAAGAAATATAAACAAGCCCTCTATAGCCTTGAGTTCTGGATATTTGTCATATTGACGAATATATCAAGTTGTTCACCGAATACCGGTGGAAATCCAAGATCGAGGAAAAAGAAGTCGCATGACTATTCTTTGCCAAGATTCCGAGTCCCTGGAGAGAAATGCTTATAAGGAATACAAGGGTGGAGTCAAGTAGAAACGTGGGGCGAAAAATGTCTTTCCTAAAGGCCAAGTTATCCGAATGGTGCTATCAAGCGCTCTTCCGCACAGAATTACAAGAGATTAAGAGGAATTAACAAAGCGGTTCCTCTATGTTGCGTGGATAATGATATCCCAACATTGTGGGAGGTCAAACAAGGCGGCACAAGAAGAAGAAGAGAGAAGCCATCCATACCACCGAGAAAGCGAAGAATAAAAAAAGAAGTAGGTCTTCATGGAGACCTAGAAGGTTTTGTCAAAACAAAAAGCCCGGTTATAAATCGGGGCAAAGACCAAAGACTGGCAGGGAGTAGAGCCTCATCATCGTTTCTAATCAAGCAAGTACCAAAGCCAAATCCAGGGAGAAGAACTTTCGGGCGTGCTCACACTAGAGCTAATGAAAGTTTCAAAGACTGTAATTGCTTGGACATGCGAGCAAGAGGGCATATCTCAACGGATTGCCCGCACAATCAAAAACGAGGAGTCGAGGCATTCGAGGCCACACCGAAATCGAAGAAGTTTCTATTATCGAGGATTTAATACGGTATATCAATTTGAGGATATTCCCTCGGATGAAAGCATCTATGAAGAAGAGATCTATTCTCGATGATGGAAGTGACTCAAATCGAATCGAGTGAAGAAGAAAAATTCTTCAAAGAGACGATTAGAGAGGATATGTCGATTCCTCTCTCACACGACGATTTCTCATAAAACTCTTATGAGAATCATGAAGGAAGATCCAAAGCTTCAAGTCTATGATGGATTTACAATCGGAGCTATGGAAAAAGCATTGGATAAGATTGGGTTTCGTAATAAAAGACACCAAATTATCCACAGGGTAACAACCGGAGAATTAGCCATTCCGATGGAGTTTACCTGCAGAACCCGATCGAGATGCGATTGGTCCCTATTAGAGAAATACAGAGATCAAAAGCGAGTTAAAAGAGAAGTTGCAAATACACTCTCATGGATTCACATTGGAGCCATAAGAGTCATTATTAAGGCAACATTCAAGGAAGGAATAGATTCGCCACTCAATCTGGCTATTTTTGACAAGCGAATCTCACATCTCAAGGATTCATGCCTTGGAGCGATTCTGAGAAATTTGTATGCGGGGAAATTAGCATTTAATGTCTATCCTAGAATTGCATACAATTTGGGAGATCGAGACTTCAGTAGAGTCCTAACTCTTCATCAAGATTTCAAAAGAGTCGATTTGATGAAAGAAGGAAACAGGCCTTACTCGATCACATACAAGATTTCCTATGCTCTCTCGAATACCCATCATTCCGAAGTATTCTTGAGAAAGGAATTTATTGAAGTCCCAAGAATCTTTGAGGACTTTGCCAGGGTTGTGTTACTGAAATCATTGAATCTCCAACTATTAAGGAGATTGATATGATAATTCAAGATCAACCAGTCTTCAACAAAAGTCGAGTCTCGAGTTGAGCCTGAAGGATGTCTTTCCAACAGACGAGAATGACGAGTAGCAGGCCGTTTGGGAAGAAAGGAGACCAAGTATTGGCTTCAGCGCATCCCCGATGTTTTTAAAACAAATGAGAATCGAAATGTCCGTATGATGGCGAGAGGTTGAAGTAATATTCGACATCACTCAAAAGGATAACATTTTTCCTTGTGATGTTTTATATTATCTCCAACAACCAATCGTTGGAAGGTATCAAGGAAGCCTCAAGATAGGAGAAATTGAGCTTACTATCACAGGAGTTGCGGAAAGGTCCCGAACAATTAATACCGGGAATTGAATTTCTTGAGGAACATAAACCTTGGGAAAGATTACAAAACGGAATGGAGTTCACAAAGTGGCTAATAAAAGATACGTAATCGAGATGACCACTAGTCCATTCTCCATATACATTTCTATCGGAATGTTATATGTCAATACAAGGCCGAGTATTTCGCCGCCTATATTGATTCAGTGCGGAATATGTACTTGCAGCGGATGTTTTTCCTAAAGAAATTGGAGAAGATTTACCACCTATTGCAGGAAGAGATTTCTCTAAAAGGATTCTCATCCTTAACAGGAATTAAACAAGCGAAAATCATGATTGGAGGCGCAGCGGTACCGTGGTACAAAGTGAAAACACCACCAATCTATTTCCATGATACAAAGCGAGATATTTTCTTTGGAAACAATTTCCTGCAAACATTCAAGCGTTCACACAAGAGAACGAGACAAGAAGACTTATTTTCACAACCTTATGTGATCATAAGATTATTGTCCGTGAGATCTATGGGAAGCATTTTACAGAAAAATGCCAATTAATTTTCGCAGCAAGCGTGGTGATGAAGCCAAACTTCGCAATCCAAAAATGGCGGATCGAAGGAAATTTGGTGAAGCTTTATTATCCTATAGACAATTTGGTTCCATTCAGAAGGATCAAAAGATATGGGATAATAACTTGTATTCATTCAGAGTACAAGGAGAAGAACGAGTTACTCCAGAAGCCATTGCAGAATTATGGATGAGTCTAATGGAGAATCCACAGAGTGATGTAACCATAGAGGAACAAATATCACTCGAGGATATCAAGAAGAAGATCCAAAGGAATTACAATGAAGATCCTTTGGCTTGGTGGGATAAGAACGAGCTTAAAGCTTCCTTAAAGGTTAAACCTGGAAAGGAGTACGAGTTCGTAAGATTCAAACCAATCCTTATGAACCAGGAGGATCGTGAGGATATGCAGAAGATACTTAAGGAACATCTTGACCTTAAGTTAATTTCACCAGGAGTTTCTCCATACAAAGGTCCGAGATTCTTAGTCAGAAACCATGGAGAAATCAAAAGAGGAAAGCCAAGACTTGTTATTAATTACAAAGGGATTAATAACATTTTGGAGTTCGACGGATACTATATCCCAAGCAGAGAACATCTGGTTAATTGCATCAAAGGTGCCAAGATATTCTCAAAGTTCGATTGCAAGTCCGGATTCTACCAGTTAAGATGGAGGAAGAAAGTAAGAAGTTTACGACTTTCTACACACCACAGGGGACACTATATTTGGAACGTGATGCCTATGGGATTGGCTAACGCACCCCGTATATATCAAAGGAAGATGGATAATCTCTTCAAAGATTATTTCGCCATGTTCGTGTACATCGATGACATTTTGATCGCATCAAAGAACATGAAGGAGCATCTTAAACATTTGGAAATATTTTCGGATGTTTGTCATAAAGAAGGATTAGTGCTTTCGGAGAAGAAGGCGATGAATTGCAACAAGACAGATTGAATTCCTAGGAATTGAGATCGATTTAATCGGAATCATCCTACAAAGTCATATTGTAGAAAAGATACGGGATTTCCGGATACACTTTGAAAGACAAGAAGCGACTTTCCTTCGTTTTTTCTTGGAGTTGTTAATTTTCTTTGAATGTTTATTAACAATCTAGCATACTACGAAGGAAGGTGTTTAGCCCATTACTTAAAAAAAGATGCGATTCAAATGGGAAGATGAACATCAAGAAGGAATCAAGCAACTTAAAGAAGTTTGTAAAAAGCTTCCAAAACTTGCAATTCCCAAGACGAGGATGAACTGGTTCTTTACACGGATGCCGTGATGATTGGTGGCGGCAGTTCTTACTAAGGTCACACCAAATGAAGAAGTGCCATGCAGATATTGCAGCGTTTATTCACCCCTAGTGAAGCAACTTCGGTGGCATATTAACGAAAAGAATTCTTTGCGATCGAAAGGCTTTTAAAAAATGGCCTCTATTTTTACTTGGCTAAAAAGTTTACTTTAAAAATTGATAATTCAAGTGTCAAGGCTTTTCTCGAAAAACAAAATTGAATCAAAACCGAAAAAGGCTCGATTACTTAGATGGCAAGCTCAATGTCAATATTATGATTATGATATTGTCATTATAAAATCTCATGAAAATATTCTTGCAGATTTCTTGACACGAGATGGAAGGACGCGTTGTTCGACGAGGTCCTTAAACGAGTAAGACATCTCGGGAAAACCTGGAGAGTCTAGAACCGAGATTTTGGGACGTTATGTCTCAATGCGTGTTCTTTGCCGGACGACTTCAACAGTGACCGAAACCGTTTCTAGTCAAATACGAGCATGTCGATTCGCTCAAGGACAATTGTTCTTAGCCCGCAAGGGCCTCTCTTCCAGTCGCATCTCCTACGGTGCAAAAAGGGGCCGAGAGAGTACGGGGCTCTAACCCGGAGGTTATGGATTCAAGTACCATAATCACAAGTGTTGCAGGTGATGATGCATCCCCGAGGTGTACAAATCAGAACGAATGTTGAAGCTCCTGTGTCACAACCCGAGTCTTCAAGTCAACCCAAGACCTGGGGTAAAGAGGGAGAGTTGAATCTTAGGCCACGATGTGCAAAGCTAAGGTTCAAACGACGAGTGTAAGATTTCTCCTATGCAGTATATCAAATGACAATGGGAGAAATTAGTTACAAGACAAGGTATTAACCCGAAAAAACAATGGTTGATATCTCGGCAAGTATCCAAGAGTTTGGATGAAACCCTAAGTCATCCAAATGAAGTACAAGAATGGTATACTTTTGGAGCTTTAGCTTCAATCTATACCGTATCACCAGATTCCCGTAAATTTCAAAATTGCCGAAATGGATTGGGGAAGCGATTTACGAGACTTGGGCCAATAATCCACACTTGGCCGTAGAGGCGATATTTTGGAACTCGTATTTTATCGGTGCACTCTGAACCAGCAAGAAAGGCTTTAATGAAGCTTTTCATTTCATCAAGCTAAGAAGACCGGATGGAAATGCTTTAAAATACATTAAGGCAAACGGCTTCACCTAGGAAGAAGGACCAATGTTAGTAGGAGCATTTTCTCAAGACGAAGCTTCTACAAGACGAGCATGGGGTCTTTGGGTTTGTCTAATCAAATGGACAAAGTCAAATATCCATTCAAGTTCTTCCGCACTCGACGAATGGATCTTTCCTTTTGAATTCGATGACTGGATCAACCACAGGATTTGCGGAGGAACTCTTCAAACCAAAAGGAGAATTCTCTGGGAAAACAAGATTCCTGAGCAAAGAAACTTACCGAAAATTCGTAACATGGCGCATGTTGGCCGTTGGATCGACCGGATCTCACAAGCATGCCCCGAATGCAGAAGGAACCCGAGTTTGGGAAAGGTTTCCACCCAAACCCGACCGACAGACCATACAAACTGGAAAGGACAAGGACCCACTCACAAGACGCGTTTTCCTCGGGGACCACGCAGACCAACTTTTTAGAAGATTCCCCGACAACCATCACATGGGTTGAGTCACGCGGAAAGAGAAGGAAGACAAACCAAGAGTAATAATTCGGAGAGTATGACGTAAGCAGTGACGTCTTACATTTCAACAAGATTTGAAGTCCGAATTTCAAGTCCGGACTTACCTCTATAAAATGCAGGATTTGAAGGAAGCTGAGGACATCGAACATTTTCCTTAGTTTTCTTATAATAAATTCTGAGAGAAAATTTGTAATATTTTGAGTGTTTTAGTTTTTAAGTTTTTATGTATTTTCGAGTGCAAGCCTCATACATGAGAGGCTAAACAAGTATTCTCCTCCCAAAAGGAGATTACTAATGTAATAAATTTTTCTTTAAGTTCTTAATAAAATAAAGGCTGTTTGTTCAACATGTGTTCATGATGTACTATTGATCAATCCCCTTTGAAGAATTACTTTTACGCCTTGGAGTAGGAAACGAACCAAGGCCATGGCTTTGAGCGGTTTACAAGGAGTCGGATAACTTGCGATCATCTTCCCGAGGGTGAGGTTGAACAGTGAGGAGCCGTTTGTCAAACGATCCGGGGGCGTAATTTTCCGATCGGTGGCGTTGCGAACCACTTAACCCTGTCTTTGTTTTCAAAAGAGGTATGAATTTTAAGGGATTTATTAATTTTACGGAAGCATGTTGGGCCGATATGGTCGTAATGGACTATTTTCATTTTCATCTAAAGACCCAATTTGTATACGGTTTATACTTGAAATAAGATCTTGATAGAAGTATGTCTTGTTGAGTTTATAGGTGAAACCCGACATGATCCATTTAAAACCTCTGAATAGAGACTGGATCTAAGTAGGTGTAACAATGCCACGAACAAAACAAGTTACAGAAAAATCGGGTTCTTATTTCTCGAAAAATCCGAAAAACAAATTGATTATGGAGTAAAAACTTTAGGATTCTTGTATAATGCAATATATTTATCCTTATGGAGCAATCTGCTACAAATTAGAGTTTAAAGGGATAACTAGAACTATTGTTATTAAAGAATAAAATCCTAGGGGCAAAATGGTCCAAAAGTTGCAAAGAGTAATTATTTTCGTAGTACAGGATGCAAAAGGTTAAAAATAAAAGTATAGGTTGTGAAGTGTAAAAAGGGGTAAAGTTCAGGTGGTTAAAAATAATTATCTCTTCTTTGATTGAACGTGAAACCACAATTGCGCGGAGGATTCTGTGTAGGATGACCCCAAAAACATTTGACTATCTGGCGAATTGGTGTGTGGCTAGAATCGGAAATAAAGTAATGTGAAATTTTTTTATTGCGGCTAGGGGGGTGTGCACGGGATTTGGAGATCACCAAACCCGAACCGATATCGAACCCAAAAATATTCGAACCGAAAATATCCGTTGATTTTTTGACTTTCCCCGGACCGAACCGTCTCGAAAATTTTCATGGTACGGTTCTGGAGATTTTTCAAATATCCGTACCGAGAATCATACCGAACCATACCGATCTGTACCGATTCGAATATCCGAAACCAGAACCGATTTTAAAATAATTTTTATATACACATATATAATATTTTTATCTTATTTATATTTTTATATTAAATTTAACTAAACATCCTTTGAAATTCAATATTATATAATACTAAAAATTATCAAATTAAAAATTTGGCATATTTTATCAGTATATCAAATGAATAATTGAATATATATTTAATTCACTAATAGTTACGTTATATTAGTTTAGTTAAATGAACCCAATAAATTAAATTATAAAATCATATTTGATTTGTAGAAAATATTTAATTTGATGATATTTTACTTAGTAAGGATCATAACTAGACTCATCCCCTAATCAAGAAAATTAATTAAATTAAAATTAGTTTAAATGATTAGTATATTGCACATAAACTAGAGTAATCGTCTAACTAAGAAATAAGACATTTAGATTATAGATTTTTGTTTCATATTAGTTTATCAAAGTTATTAGTCAATTATATTTTTCCTAAGTTAAGACCCCATGGCAATGTGTCAAGATTATAGAATATTATTGTATAATAGAGGATACTAAATTTGTCATTCGTTGAGATTCTAGACTTTTACTACTAATATGAATAACCTAATATCTTAAACATATTATGTTAAAATCCAAAACGAAAAATCAATACTTTTGACTATAAATTAGATAAAAACGTTTTTTAAGTTAAATTGATATTAAACTAATATGTAATATAGACTATAGTCTATATCATGAAAGAAAGATTTAGAACAATATAAAAAATTTAGCACTTAATATAAATTAAAGAAATTTTATGTATAAGTTAAATATAAATTATCAAAAAGTTAAACTCGTATAGTACTAATAGTTTTAGTATGTTTTTTGAAATTGCACTAAAAAAATATTGAATGTATAACCGTTTAATGATTTTTACCCTGATTTTTCTTTTCACCTTTTTTGTGTGTTTTTTATTTGTGAAATATTTGAATCTCCGTTTCTCTGGACCGTCCCGAACCGTACCGTACCGGCCCATTGTAATCGAATCTCCGTACCGAACTTTCGGGACGGTTCGGGACGGAGATTTTTTTTTTATAGTTCGGTTCTGCAGATTTAATTTTGGGATCTCCGAACTTCGGGACGGTTCTGGAGATTTCTAAATCTCTGGACCGAACCGGACCGTGCACACCCCTAATTGCAGCTCACCTTGTGGAAAAATGTCAGAGAAGTTGTTTGTAGAAATATTTTGGTTGCAGCTCACTCCTAGAAAAAATCTCAGAGAACTTAGAGAATGATTTCAGAGAACTCACCTATAGAAATTTTTTAGTTTTTTTTATTGCAACTCATCTCGTAGAAAAATCTCAGAGAACTCAATGTAGATATTCGATTTTCTGGGTACACGAGTGGGGTTCTGCAAAAGGCAATAGTATCAAATTATCAATCCACTTTTTCATCACATTTCTCAATGTTTCCCTTCACTACTATTTTTGTTTCACTTAGTTTCACCTGCATGCTGCATCCTTTATTCCAACCAGGTCACCCATTATGATCATGTCCACCTAATATGGAGTGTATGATGTTACAAATAGCAGTTGATGCTAAAGTTTCCACAGTGCTCAAGCTCCATCTACATGCAATTAGACAAAGCAAATCTTGTAACAATTTCTTATAAGCAAAACATAAATTTTTTAAGGTAAATTACAAGGTATCCTTGATATTTAGCTTAATAACAAAAAAAAAAGTCAATTATCTTATTAAAGTTACAAATACTGCATTAACATATGTTTCTGTTTGACAAATTACATCCTTATCAATGGGTAATTTGTAAAACAAATACAAGTCCCAATAGCGTACTTGTAATACATGAGGTTTGTATTTGCAAAACCCCACAATAGGTTTCAATTTGTAAAATAAAAACATATGTTAGATATTTGTAATTTTGAAAGATATATATAATTTTTTAAATTAAGTTAAACCTCCAGGGTCTTATTTGTAATATATATATATATAAAGAGAGACTATTCTCAAAATATTAATCATAAAATTTTCCCGCCTATTTTCATTCCTATAAAAAATAATAAAAATCTGGAAAAAGAAATGGTAAAAAGTATTTGTAATTTTATTGCTTCCACATTGTACTGCTTTAATTGGTTTTCCAAATATGTGTAAATATTGCATTAATTATTATATTTTTATTTTTAAAATTTAATATTTTTTTTCATTTTTGATTAGTTTTTTTAATGTATAATATATCAAATTAATCATCTTTTTACGATCTTCAGTTTGACACCCATATTGTATATATAAAATAAAAAATAAATATTATAAGTAAAAAAGATAAATTTACTCAAAAATTTATTTTGTAGTGGATTTTAAAAATTATGCATTCGGACTATTTAACAATTTGTATATTCATGTAGTTTGACTATTATAATTTAACAATTTGTATATTCATGTAGTTTGACTATTATAATTTATTATTTTTAGTAAATCAGGTATTCACCCTCAACATAATTTAGTAAGTTGTGATTATTAATGTAAAATTAATTTGACAACAACTTTTATACTTTCTTAATTTTAAAAATAAAAATTTATTAGTTTCAGTAAATCGGATTTTCATATAATTCCTACTTTTCAAATTTAAAATAAATAATTTTATATTTTCATCTCCAAAAAATATTGAAGATCATTGTATAAAAAAGTGATCTAAATGCTTATATTTTATAATTCGTAAGCTTTTTGGCATATTCTGAATCATAATTTAATACTTAACAATTTAATTTTTCTATTCACAAAAAATTACTTATTTTATTTATTTTCTTACCAAAAAAGAATTTGTTGGACAATTATAAATCCTATCTTATTTTCTCTTACCAAAAATATGGAAAATACAAAATATCCGATCATAATTTTCTAAAAAAAATCCGAACAATACACAACAAAATTTGTAAGATAATCAATACATTGAAAAGCTTAACATGGAATACAATTTGGACAACATCATTTCAAATAAAAAAAATATCTTACAAAAACGTAAATAAATATATAAGTTTAAGTTTTAGATGTATATATATAATTGTATGTATCTATGTATTGTATTTGAGAAAATAATCCACCATAAACATTACATGAAATACCTAAAATATGAAAGTTCTACATATGCATAATTTTTCATATATATATATATATATATATAGGGATTGGTTCAAATGCGATCGATCCCAAAATTGTTCCGCCTCCCTGAAACTACCTGCCGACCGATCTCCGTCGTCGACCTGCACAAAAGGGAGGCGGGAGGGTTGCTCCGGAGTGCCCTCTCCGATGCTTAAGTCAGAAGAGTATTCAGCAAGAAAGAAGCAAAAATATAAAAGTGAAATAAGAAGTAGTGTGCTTAGGGTAAGAATGAACCTGGACATGGGTTTTTATAACTTTGCGCTAATTAGGGTTTCCAGAAAATACGGAGTTTGTTACGATTTGGTAACAGAATCATAATTAAGATAAGATCGAATCTTCTGTGACCCTAATTTACTGACCAGGTCGGCAGGTCGGCCCAATTACAAGAGTTTTTCAGGTTGGTCCATAAGGTCATCCAATGTTGAGCCTCATCACAGAGCTCTCACAGCTCAGCCCAAAGCTCTCACAGCTCAGCCCATTAGCAGAGCTCTCACAGCTCTTCAGCTCAGCCATCAACAGAGCTCCTCAGCTCTTCAGCTCAGCCCATTAGATAAAGCTCTCACAGCTCAGCCCATTAGCAGAGCTCATCAGCTCTTCCGTTAGCAGAGCTCATCAACTCTTTATCAGTTCAGCCTATTAGAGAAGCTCATCAGCTCTTCCCATTAGCAGAGCTCATCAGCTCTTCAGGTCGGCCCATTAGCAGAGCTCATCAGGTCTTCCCATTAGCAGAGCTCATCAGCTCTTCTGATCGGCCCATTAGCAGAGCTCATCAAGTCTTCCCATTAGCAGAGTTCATCATCTCTTCAGGTCGGCTCATTAGCAGGGCTTCTTCAGTTCGGCCCATGAGGTCAGCCTAAATGAACCCTCATCAATTGCTCCCCCCGACTATGGATGGAAAGATTAAGCATTTCAACCATAGTTTCATGCCGACCTGAATTGTCTTTAAGGTTTTGTCTCTTCAAATTCCCGCATCTATGCCATGTCCTTTTAGATCATGTTACTATGACACGACTGACAACTCCAACCTTAAGGCCGAGCTCAATGACTTTCCGATACAATGTACCACTAATGTGGATAAGGCTCGAACTGAAGGCATAGAGATCGGATATCGGGATTTTCTACTATCCACGGAGGGCTCTTCCGTCATTCAATCAGTTTGGGAGCGTGTCAAGCAAATCTTCCACAGCTCTACCGATTTTTTTTTCCTCTTTTTTTTTAGGGAAGCTGGCTCAAGCCGAGAACCTTGCCTTGGCCTCGTGGCCCTAAGTATTTGGATTCTAGTTCGAGCTGAGCTCCAAATACATGTCATTTTTTTTTATTTTTTATACAGAAACTGGCTCGAGCCGAGCACCTTGCCTTGGTCTCGTGGCCCCAAGTATTTGGATTCTAGTTCGAGCTGAGCTCCAAATACATGTCAATTTTTTTTATACGGAAGCTGGCTCGAGCCGAGCTCCTTGCCTTGGCCTCGTGGCACCAAGTATTTGGATTGTAGTTCGAGCCGAGCTCCAAATACTTGTCAATTTTTTTTGTTTTTCGAAGGAAGCTGGCTCGAGCCAAGCTCCTTGTATTGGCCTCGTAGCCCCAAGTATTTGAAGTCTAGCTCGAGCTGAGCTCTAAATACTTGTCAATTTCTTCAAAGGTAGCTGGCTTGAGCCGAGCTCCTTGCATTGGCCTCGTGGCCTCAAGTATTTGTAGTCTAGCTCGAGCGGAGCTCCCAAATACTTATCAATTTCTTTAAAGGTAGTTGGCTCGAGCCGAGCTCCTTGCATTGGCCTCGTGGCCCCAAGTATTTGGAGTCTAGCTCGAGCTGAGCTCCAAATACTTGTCAATTTCTTCAAAGGAAGATGGCTCGAGCCGAACTCCTTGCATTGGCCTCGTGGCCCCAAGTATTTGGAGTCTAGCTCGAGTTGAGCTCTAAATACTTGTCAATTTCTTCAAAGGAAGCTGGCTCGAGCCGAGCTCCTTGCATTGGCCTTGTGGCCCCACGTATTTGGAGTCTAGCTCGAGCTGAGCTCCAAATACTTATCAATTTCTTTTAGGGAAGCTGGCTCGAGCCGAGCTCCTTGCCTTGGCCTCGTGGCCCCAAGTATTTGGATTCTAGTTCGAGCTGAGCTCCAAATACTTGTAAATTTTCTTCCGAAGTTATTTTTGAACACATAATTTAGGGAAGTAGATCAATTTCATTCAAATCGCCCAAAAAATTCTTCATCACATTAGATATCTTTAATCCTACGAGTAATATTTCTTTAAATTGTTGTTATTCCATGCTCGCGGGAGTTATCGCCCATTTAGTTCTTCCATCTCATCTGATAAACCTTTCCCGACCTTAGTGACCTTATCAGGGTCTCCCGGTACTAGCTCTACAGACATGAGTTCATCCTTTGGTTGCACATACTCAACTGGCTCATTTTCCAGCTTAATAATCTTATCTTTATTCTTATCATCATTAAAAATACTCCCCCTCTCAACTTTCTTAATGTTCTCTACATACAATTTCCTTGACATATATTGATCCCCATCGACCTCACCAACCTCTGCTCCTACCGAAAATTTCATTTTCAAATGATACACATAAACCACAGCCTGGAAAGCATTTAACGATGGCCTATCCAACATTGCATTATACGAAGAGGGTGCATCAACTACTAAAACCCTTATCATTCTCGTTTTACGGCTAGGTTCCTTACTTATAGAGACAGGTAAAGTGATCATACCTATGGCTTGGATGGTTCCTCCTGCAAATCCGACCAACGATGTATCCATTGACTCCAAGCCGACCTGGAGGTCCATCTTCCTGTAGCACTCATAGAACAGGATATCCGCCGAACTCCCCGTATTGACAAATACTCGTTGAACATCATAGTTAGAAATTGTGGTTGTGATCACAAGAGCATCACTATGGGGAGTTACGACACCTTGCTATCACTCGGTTCGAACTGGATATTTAGCCCTAGTCCGACCTGCTCCACATTTATCTGCTCATGCAGCCGATCTGGAGCTGCTGCTCAGATATAGCTTTTCCAAGCTCTCCTTGAAATTTTGATCCCCCTCTACTAGTCCTCCGACTATCATTTGGATCACCGACCACCGAGGTGGAGGTGAGGGCAGGTCGTCTCTCTCTCCTATGCCCGTTTCTCCTTCCACCTATCCATGTAAACAAATTCCTTTAAGTACCCCACTTGGATTAACCTCTTGATTTTATCCCTAAGGTGCGTACACCGCTCCGTTGTATGCTCGTACTCATTGTGGGACCTGCAATATTCCTTGCACTTTGATTTCATTGGTGCTTCCGCATGTGCCTTTGGCCACCTCAGGTCGGGATGCATTTCAATAGATATGAGCACTTTGGCTTGAGGTAGGGCCAACGGTGTGTATTTCTCGTACCTCGGTCATCCACTCTTTGCCTCGGGCTTAGGCTTCTTCTGTGGTGCCTTATCCTCCCGATCTTCCTTCCTTTCTCGTCTCTTCTCCCCTTCTTCCTGCTTTATTTCCTTGCCTCATCCAAGTTAATGTACCTTTCCGCCCGAGCTAACAGCTCATCAAATGTTTTGGCTGGTTCTATTACCAGAGATTCAAAAAACTCACCATCCTTCAGCCCTTGAGCTAGGACATTGGCCAATATTTCTGGACTAGACGAGGGCACCTCCAATTTTGCAACCGATAACTACTGTATATAACTCCGAAGACCCTCCTCTTCCCTCTATATAATGCTAAACAAAGTTAAAGGTGCTTTTTGGTATTTGCGACAACTCGTAAACTGATTGAGGAACGTCGAACTGAAGTCATCAAAGTTTTTGATAAAGCCCGAAGGGAGCTGGTTGGACCATTGCTGAGCTGATTTCATCAATTGGTCGATCCCAAAATTGCTCCGCCTCCCTGAAACTATCTTCCAACCGATCTCCACCGTCGACCTGCACAAAAGGGGGGGCTAGAGGGTTGCTCCGGCGTGTCGTCTTCGATGCTTTAAGTCAGAAGAGTATTCAGCAAGAAAGAAGCAAAAATATAAAAGTGAATAAGAAGTGTGCTTAGGGTAAGAATGAACCTCGACATGGGTTTTTATAACTTTGCCCTAATTAGGGTTTGCGAAAAATACGGAGTTTGTTACGATTTGGTAACAGAATCATAATTAAGATAAGATCGAATCTTCTCTAACCCTAATTTACTAACCAGGTCGGCCCAATTACAAGAGTTCTTCAGGTCGGCCCATAAGGTCATCCAATGTTGACCCTCATCACAGAGCTCTCACAATTTAGCCCAAAGCTCTCACAGCTCTTCAGCTCGGCTCATCAGCAGAG
Source organism: Rehmannia glutinosa (assembly GCA_016081115.2). Classification (NCBI taxonomy): domain Eukaryota; kingdom Viridiplantae; phylum Streptophyta; class Magnoliopsida; order Lamiales; family Orobanchaceae; genus Rehmannia; species Rehmannia glutinosa. Next base: position 71,986,172 of record CM071930.1, on the reverse strand, counting down.
CTCCTCAGCTCTTCAGCTCAGCATTAGCAAAGCTCTCACAGCTCAGCCCATTAGCAGAGCTCATCAAATCTTCCGTTAGCAGAGCTCATCAGCTCTTCATCAGTTCAGCCCATTAGCAGAGCTCATCAGCTCTTCCCATTAGCAGAGCTCATCAGCTCTTCAGGTCGGCCCATTAGCAGAGCTCATCAGATCTTCCCATTAGCAGAGCTCATCAGCTCTTCAGGTCGGCCCATTAGCAGAGCTCATCAGATTTTCCCATTAGCAGAGCTCATCAGCTCTTCAAGTCGGCCCATTAGCAGGCACTACAAGAAAATAAGGAAATTCCAACAGAAAAAAAATTGTTGGAATTTGGCCAATTACTGTTAGAATTATCGATTTTAATGGAAATTCCAACAATAAATGCATCGTTAGTAAAATGGTCGTTGGAATGGCAAAATTCCAATGGAAATTCCAATGGAAAAATATTCCAATGGTACTTCCAACGGTATTTATCCATTGGAAAAAACTCCAACATATTTTCAAACACTAATTCTAACATAGTTAAACCATTGGAATTTAGTCCAATGGTATATTCATTGGAATATATATATATATATATATATATATAATTGTTGGAAAAAACTTCAACGGTTATTCCAACGGAGTTATGCCATTGGAATTTAATCCAATGGTAATTCCAATGGTATATATCCATTGGAATATTCAATCATTTTATCTCATTATCTAATATATTTAACTTCCCAGTAGGTCACCCATTATCAATTTGTCCCAAGTCAAGCACGTTTAACTATGTAGTTTTAATATGATTGACTCCAAAAGAGAAGATACATTTTATTGATATGGATAATACTATTAAATCTTTTAACCCCTATTAAAATTTTCCAACGGAATTTTCCAACAACTTGTTGTACCATTGGAATTTCCGTTGGAATATTAAAAACTCCAACAGAAATTCCAACGATCAATTCCAACATTTTGATTACCGTTGGAATTTTTATTGGAATTTTCCAATGATATGTTTTAGCGATGAAATTTCTGTTGGAATTTTTAAAATTCCACCAGTATTTCCAATGTTTTATTCCAACGATTTTATTATCGTTGGAATTAGGGGTGTGCATGGTACGGGATGGTTTGGAGATTTGGAAATCTCCAGAACCGTCCCGAAGTTCGGAGATTCTGAAAATAAATCTCCAGAACCAAACCATAAAAAAATCTCCGTCCCCAACCGTACCGAAAGTTCAGGACGGTTCGGGACAGAGATTCGGTTCTAATGGGATGGGACGATACTGTCCAGTTCGGGACGGAGATTCGGAGATTACCCATAAATAAAGCATACAAATTTGGAAAAAAAAAAAGAAAATCAATATAAAAATCACCAAACGGGTATACTTCTAGAGTTCTAGTGTCTTTTTAGCGTAGTCTCAAAATAAAAATGGAAACTATAATAGGTAACACAATCCAAAATTCTAAACTTAATAAGCTCTATAATACAATAATAGTATATTTTTGAGAATGAGAATGTACAATAATAGTATATTATTTGGGCAATTGTCCTTCTATTGACATAGAACATATATAATTAACTAATAGTTTTTATAAATTAAAATGAAATAAAAACTTGTATAAATTTATAATCATTTAGTGCAATTAAAATATGATTTTTTTATATTGTTGTAATATGATACTATTACTTGTTTCTCTTTTAAGTGCAATTTACTAATTATTTAGCTAATTTTAATTTCAAATTATTTAGTCTATTATTAATATCAAAATTTTTTAAAATTCATAATATCAGAAATATGTTTTATATTCAATTTAATTTCAAATAGTTTGTAGTTAATTCAATATCAAAATAAAAACAACATATAAATAATGTATATGTATTTATATAAAATCTTTAAAATCGGTTATAGCTTCGGGTTCTTGGTTCGGAGTGGTTCGGTACGGCTCTCGGTAAGGGTATTTGAAAAATCTCCAGAACCGTACCATAAATATTTTCGGTACAGTACGGTTTGGAGAAAGTCACAAAGTCAACGGATATTTTCGGTTCGGAGATCTTTCGGTCCGGATATCGGTTCGGTTTCGGTAATCTCCAAGTCCAGTGCACAGCCCTAGTTGGAATTATTGTTGGAATTTTCCAACGGTTTGTTGTGATGTTGGAATTTCCGTTGGAATTTTAAATTCCAACGGAAATTCCAACAACTTATACCAACGGTTTTCTTTAGCGTTGGAATTTTCATTGGAATTTTCTAACGATATAATGTAGCATTGAAATTTCCGTTGGAATTGTAAAAATTCCAACTATTTTCTACTTCGTTGGATTTTTTTTGTTGGAATTTGATTATTTTCTTGTAGTGATGGCTTCTTCAGTTCGGCCCATGAGGTCAACCTAAATGAACCCTCATCAAAATGAGACCAAGCTCTTTAGGTGAGTCAATAGGAACACTTATGGACTCTTGGTTTAAAATTTTGGATGGTGTAGATCATTCCAGTTATTTTAGGCTAGTAAGGGTATATATGTATTTTTCTATGTCATCAGATTTTTAAGTAGGGGTTTAATGTCATTTAATATTTAGTTTTAAGGCAAATAAAATCTTATCTTTTTAGTTGACCGAGATTTAGGGAGAGAGAACCCATTAATTTCAATCGTGTTGTTCAGTTATTTCATTTCAAAACTGAAACATTTTCCGCCATTTATTGTATATTTAGTTCAGTGGATTTGTATACTTTGTTCGGTGCATGGGATTGTATACTTGGTTAAATGTCATTTTATACCTGGTTATGTTTTTTAGTTCAGTGGAATTGTATACTTAGTTTAGTGGAATTGTATACTTAGTAAAATATCGTTGTATATTTACATTAGCAGAAATTAGAAACTAAGAATGACTGCGAGCTGGTGAAAATCGAACTAAGCTACTCGATACTCGACTCGAGATCGATTGAAATGAACCAAGATCGAATACAGTTTTTCGTTCGATAAAATATAATGTTCGGCTCAAGCTCCACTTGATTAATAATCAAACTAAACTCAAACACAATTTTTCAATCTCGATAAAAAAAAAAACTCAAACAAGCTTGAACAATACTATAATCGGCTCAACTGCATTCGTTTACACCCCTAATCACAGCACGGTTCTATACTCAAATACACACACACAAACCAAAAAAAATGTTGCTCTTGTAACAGAGATAAATGTACCAGAAAAAGGTGATAATGAAACTCCAGGGCAACGTTGATGTTTGTAATGGACAAAAAGTGAAATGCAAGTACACATAAATATACTTGTTATAAAGCACAAAAAGAGAGAGAGATAGCTTCAGATACCTGTAAAAGTTAGTAAATGCTACCAATTAATAGGAGTGGAAATTTTTTGACCATTATTTAAAAATGCAACCTTCAACAATTTAATAATAATGCAGAAATAAATCAATAGTACAACCCCTTTTTGCTCAAAAACCATTCCCCCACCGTTCATACCATCATTTTCAAGATCAATGAAATTTTCATTTCCAAGATTCACATAATCAAGCCATTCATTAATCATGCATGCTTTCATGATTAATTAAGGGATACAAAACATTAAAAATCTTTATTTGGTTTAATTTGGCTCTTGCAATGTGGTTGTTGCACCATATCACATCTAGTCGTACTAGCCAGAGCCGGTCCTGGGTTTCGAGGGGCCTGGAGCGAAAAAATGGAGGATCCTCTTGTGTTTACATAAATAATAAAATATAATAAAATCAATGTAACTAATATAATTTCATTGATTTAACATATAAAATATGAAATGTAATAACAAAAATATCATACTTCAACTTTAAGACTGACCTCCAACTTAGAGGATGAAGCCTCATTTGTTATACTTATCAACTTTTACTATATAAATTAAACCTATATATAAAAAAATATTGGGGCCTTCGCTGGCGAGAGGCCCGTGAGCCCCCTAGTACTAGCTAGGCTATATATATGTATATATTTGTGTCTCCTACTAAATTGTGGACTAAAAATTGAGGCTCCAAAATCCTAATCGGAAGTTGAAAAATGTGATGGTTTCCTTTTAATCCGATATTTTCCTTTTCTCAAAAATATATATTTAAATAATGTTGCATTGTAAAAATATTTATTAATTATTGTTGTAATTAAATAATTATACTCTCACTATAGTCTTATTAAATACAACAAAACAACATTAACAAAATATCTACAGTTGAAAATAAATTCATAACACATTTTTTTCCCAACTAGACATCTAAATACATCTTTATTCTCCACTGATGTTACCAAAAATTGTAGATAACTCCTAAACTGGTAATAGGTCCACATGTTTGGAACATCCCTTGCGAGAGAACTGACCTACAATACAAATAGGTAGTTAGAACATAGAATGATTATGGGTTGCCCAGGGAAGTTCCTCTCATACTTATATATAAATTCTCATGTTATTGAAGGGACGTGACTTTTTGTTTACGAAGAGTTAATCTCTTCAAAAAATTCGGAGAACGGATAGAGTCGAGTGGTTAAGATTGTAGGTTTGTGGTTCGGATCTCATCACTCTTCTCCTCCCAAAATTTGTACTAAAAAAATTAAAAACAAAAGTCACCAGTTGGTTACGTGTAGCATTCTGGTTGAACATTTGATGTACACTGTTATAGTAATTGGTCCATTGTTTAGCTGGCCCATTACAAAATAATTAAGCCCAAGTCCAAAAGCCCAAAGTGTGTCACCCAAGCCCAAGTCCATTTCTATTGTTTCCCGGGTTACCCATCCGGACTGCAGGATCTGAATCCCAGTCCACGGATCTTTGATGTTTAATCTCAGACGTCCATTAATATGTTGGATCAATCTGAGCCATTCATTGCCCCTATATTACCTCTGGTACCCGAAACCCTAATTCATAATTCTTGTTTTTCTTTCTCTCTCATCTCGGATATCTCTCTCTCTGAGTTCTGTGCTCTCGTTCCTTTCTCTCTCTAGAAAATTCCAGATCCTCACTAGATCTTCTGTGATTTCTGGGTTTGGGATACAGATTTGTGTGATTCGAGTGTGTGTCCACCTTCTCTCGGTGTACAATCCTATTTTTCTGAGTGAATCTAGGGTTTGCTGGGTATCTGGGGTATTTTCTAGGGTTTTCTGTGTGAAACACTTTCGATGGCTTGATTTGGAGGTCCTTTGTGGCGTGGCAGTTCTTGGGTGATTTGCCTTGGTTCTCTGGGTAATTCGTGGTGACTTTGTGTAGGGATTCCAGTCCCTGAGCTGAATCTATTCTATATTCGGATTAGGGTTTTATCCCTTTACAGTTGTGTTATATTTTCTTGTAACTTTCAGTTTCATTCTGTTGTATTTTATTTACTAGAAAGAGTCTAGAGTATATGTGTACTAATAGGTTGATTGAGTCTGTAATTTTTGATTTCGGTACTAAGTGTATCGATCTATTTGAGGCAGATAGATACCCAACAGTGGTATCAGAGCACCTATCTGCCTCTTGGTGGGTTGGTGCTTCCGTTCGTCTTTGGATCTTGGTGATTCTTGCTCCCCGGTGATCTCTGTGGATCGGTTTGATACCCAGGACTTGCTCCTGGTTGTAAGGATTATTCTCTTCTCTCTCTTCTTACCTTTAGTCAGTAGTAGTTTTAAGGGAAACCCTAAGCTTCAAGCCTCTTGACCCTGTGCCACGAGCGCAGTGGAATCCTGAGGTGCGAGAGGGATCCACCCTAGGGCCTTACTACTTTCTATTGGACTCTGTGTGGTCCTTTTATTGCTTTTTGTTGGACTCTGTGTGGTCCTTTGTTGTTCTCTGTTGGACTCTGTGTGGTCCACCTATATTGCTTCTGTTGTTCTGTTCCTTGTGATCTTGGTGTACTTCTTGTGTACTTTGTGAATTACCTGTGTCTTATCTGTGTGATATACTCTTGCTTATATCTGTGATAATGACTGGTGTTTCTGGCTATCACATGGAACCCTTCAATGGAAAAACTGATTTTTCTATTTGGCAACAAAAAATGAAGGGCATTTTGATTCAACAAAAATGTTTTAAAGTTGTTGAACAAAAGTATACTGATAAAGATACTGCTGAAATTAAAGCTGAACTTGATGAGTTTGCTTATTCATCCATTATCCTAAACCTTTCTGATTCTGTGTTAAGAAAAGTTGGCAAATTGTCAAGTGCCAAGGAATTGTGGAACAAATTGGAAGAACTCTTTACTGAAACTTCATTACCTTCCAAACTGTTCTTACTTGAAAAGTTTTTTAGATTTAAACTTGACTTGACAAAGGATATGGATGAAAACCTTGATGTTTTTACAAAATTGATACAAGATATCAAGCTGACTGGTGATAAAAACATTGATGATTATACCCCTATTGTGTTGCTAAATGCCATCCCTGATTCATATGCTGATGTGAAATCTGTCATTAAGTATGGTAGAGACTCTATTACCCTTGATACTGTGATTAATGGCCTTAAGAGTAAGGAATTAGATCTGAAAATATCTAAGGGGAATGAACAGGGGTCAGGGAAGGTTATGCATGTCAGGGGTAGACCTCAGAATAGGAGAAATGGGAATAACAATAACAATAAATCAGGAAGAAAGAGAAGCAAAAGCAGATGTAGGTCTAATTCCAGATCTAGGAATAACAGGAAATGTTATAACTGTGGTGAGCATGGTCATTACATCAAAGAGTGTACTAAACCCAGGAATAACCAGAACAATAATCAAAACAATAACCAAAACAATAAAAACCAAGCCAATGACTCTGTGAACTTGACAACTTCTAATGATCATATGGGTGATGTGTTTATGGTGCATGAGCTGCCTGATTCTGTGAATTATGTGCCTTCAAATGCTTTCAGTGATTATGAATGGCTAATTGATTCAGCATGCACATTCCACATGACATCTTTTAAACATTTGTTTAATACTTATGCTTCAGTGCAAAATGGATCTGTTTCCATGGATAATGATAAAAAGTGTCAAGTAATTGGTGTTGGTACTCTGTGCTTAAAACTTGATATTGGTTATGTTCTGACTCTCAATGATGTAAGACATGTTCCTGATTTATCCAATAATTTGATATCTTGTGCTATGCTTGAACATGATGGCTATGAGGGAAGATGGGGGAAGGGTGTTATGAAACTTATGAGGGGTTCTATGATAATTGCTAAATCTAAAAAGAACAGGAACCTTTATGTTTTACATGCTAAACATAATTCTTATGTGCCAAATTCTGTGAATGTTATTGCTAACCCCTGTGTCAAATGACTTGACTGATTTGTGGCATAAAAGACTTGGTCACATTAGCTCTAAAGGTCTTGACATTCTTTAGAATAAGGGTTGTTTTGGTAAAAACAAACTTGATGCTTTGTCTTTCTGTGAATCATGTGTGTATGGTAAACATCAAAGAGTCAAGTTCCCCTCTCCTACTAACCCAAAACAATCAGCTAGTACTGAATTGCTTGAATACTTGCATGCTGATGTTTGGGGTCCCTCTTCTGTGCCTACTCATGGTGGAAATAGATATTTCCTATCCATAATTGATGATTATTCTAGGAAAGTTTGGGTGTTTTTAATGAAGAACAAATCTGATGATTTTGATAAGTTTAAAACTTGGAAAATTCTTATTGAAAACCAAACTGGCAAAAGGATTAAAGTTTTGAGAACTAACAATGGCCTGGAATTTTGTAATCAATTAATGGACAATCTTTGTGATGAATGTGGTATAAAAAGGCACAAGTCAGTGCCCTATTCACCTCAGCAAAATGGTGTTGTTGAGAGGATGAATAGAACACTTTTAGAAAGAGTGAGGAGCATGCTTCCTACCTCAGGACTTTCTAAAAGGTTTTGGGGAGAAGCTGTTGTTACAGCTACCTATTTGATAAATAGGTCCCCTCGCCCCCTTGGAAGGGAAATACCCAAGAGGTGTGGATGGAAAAGTCAGGATTTTTCTAATTTGAAAATCTTTGGATGCACTTTGCATTTATACATCAAAAGACTGACAAATTAGAACCAAGGTCTATAAAATGTGTTTTTCTAGGCTTCCCTGAAGGGGTTAAAGGCTATAGACTTTGGAACAGAGGAGAACCTGGTTTTAAAACTATAATTAGTAGGGATGTGTTATTCAATGAACTTGAATTCTCTTGCTTTGTGCATCCTTCTCCTCAAACTTTTCGAAAATGATACTACTCCAAATGAGGTGGAGCTTTCTAATGTGTCTCCTAATATTGTTGTTCTTGTTGATTCTCATATCAATGATGTTGTGCCTGTCAATGTGAATGATAATGATGTGCATATTGAAGATGATACTCAGCATGACAATGTGCATGATATGCATAATGATTTTCCGATGCTAACACCGAGAATGAACTCACATTTGATAATCATGATGAATTGAATGATTATGTGTTAACTAGGGATAGAACTAGGAGGCATGTTAGAGTCCCAAACAAATTTGTTGATTTTCACATGACATCTTATGTGTTCTCTGTGTTTGAATCTATTGATGGTTCTGAGCCTAAAACCTTCTCTGAAGCTATGAATTCTGTTGAATCTACTAAGTGGCTAAGTGCTATGCATGATGAAATGACTTCTCTGCATGTCAATAACACGTGGATTCTTGTTCCTAAACCTCCTAACTGTTCTGTGGTTGATTGTAAATGGTTATATAAGGTTAAACAAGAATCTGAGGGTGTTAGATTTAAAGCTAGATTAGTTGTTAAGGGTTTTACTCAGAAGGAAGGGATAGATTACACTGAGATATTTGCTCATGTTGTTAAATTTGTTACTGTGAGAATTATGCTTGCTCTTGTTGCACAATTTGACTGGGAATTGAAACAGTTGGATGTTAAAACTGCTTTCCTTCATGGTGACTTGGATGAAAAAAAATTTATGAAACAACCTGAGGGTTTTGAGGACAAATCCAAGCCCAATTTTGTCTGTTTGCTCCAAAAATCTTTGTATGGTCTAAAACAGTCTCCAAGACAATGGAATAAAAAATTTGATCAATGTATGCTTGATTTAAAGTTTAGTAGAAGTCAATTTGATCATTGTCTTTACTTTAAACTTGATGATAAAAATCCTGTGTTTCTACTGCTGTATGTTGATGATATGTTACTTGTTGGACCTTGCATCAAATCTATTGATCATGTTAGAAATTGTCTAAGTGCTAAATTTGACATGAAATACTTGGGTGATGCTAAAAAGATTTTGGGAATGAACATTGACAGGGACAGGTCTAAATCTGTCATTTATCTGCATCAGTCCTCTTATATAGAAAAGATTTTACAGAAATTTTCTATGTCTAATGCTAAATCTGTGAATGTGCCTCTTGCCTCTCATTTTCTGTTAAGTAAGGAACAGTCTCCTAAGACTGAACCTGAAATATGTGCTATGCAAAACATTCCTTATGCTAATGCTATTGGATCTGTTATGTACTTAATGGTGAGCATTAGGCCTGATATAGCCTATGTTGTTTCTTGTTTGAGTAGATACATGTCCAACCCTGGTATGGTGCACTGGAATGTTGTTAAGTGGTTGCTAAGATATCTGAGGCATTCTTCTGATTACAGCTTGTGTTTTTCTAAGTGTGATTCTGGTATAATTTTGAAAGGATATGTTGATTCTAATTATGCTAATGACAAAGACAACAGGAAATCAACAACTTCTTATGTTTTTACACTTTGTGGTTCATGTATAAGTTGGAAATCCCAACTGCAACATATTGTGGCCCTGTCTACAACAGAGTTAGGATATGTTGATGTTACTGAGGCTTTAAAAGAAGCTTTGTGGCTTAAAGGTCTTGTTTCTGAAATTGGTTTTCTAAAACAAAAAGTTGTTGTATTTTCTGACTCTCAATCTGGTATTCAACTTTGCAAAAATCCAGTTTTTCATGATAGAATCAAACACATTGATGTTCGTTTTAATTTTATAAGAGATATTGTTTCAAAAGGTTTAGTTAATCTTGAAAAAATGGCCTCTGAACTTAATCCTACTGATATGGGTACTAAGTGTCTACCCTTATCAAAATTCAAAACTTGTTTAAAAATCTTAAATTTTGACACTGGTGATTAGTTACCCGGTTAGATACCCTTTATGTTGGATTTAAACAGTGATTGTGTGTTTCTGTTAAAATCCAAAACTGTTGAATTGATATTTGCTATGTGCTTATGTTAATTCAATGGGGGAACTTGACTTGATGTGTGCTTGTTGAGATCCTTACTCAATTACAGTTAGCTTGAGTGCTTCTGTAACATAAGTCCTTCTTGGCTTAAGTGCTAGGAAGGCAATCGGCGATGATGATGACTGGAAATTCCTTTTAATTGTCTAATTGAATTACAATGAGCCAAAGGTGGAGATTGTTATAGTAATTGGTCCATTGTTTAGCTGGCCCATTACAAAATGATTAAGCCCAAGTCCAGCAGCCCAAAGTGTGCCACCCAAGCCCAAGCCCAAGTCCATTTCTATTGTTTTCCGGGTTACCCATCTGAACTGCGGGATCCGAATCCCAGTCCGCGGATCTTTGCTGTTTAATCTCAGACGTCCATTGTGCTGGATCAATCTGAGCCATTCATTGCCCCTATATTACCTATGGTACCCGAAACCCTAATTCATAATTCTTGTTTTTCTTTCTCTCTCATCTCTGATATCTCTCTCTCTGAGTTATGTGCTCTCGTTCCTTTCTCTCTCTAGAAAATTACAGATCCTCACTAGATCTTCTGTGATTTCTGGGTTTGGGATACAGATCTGTGTGATTCGAGTGTGTGTCCACCTTCTCTCGGTGTATAATCCTATTTTTCTGAGTGAATCTAGGGTTTGCTGGGTATCTGGGGTATTTTCTAGGGTTTTCTGTGTGAAACACTTTCGAGGGCTTGATTTGGAGGTCCTTTGTGGCGTGGCAGTTCTTGGGTGATTTGTCTTAGTTCTCTGGGTAATTCGTGGTGACTTTGTGTAGGGATTCCAGTCCCTGAGCCGAATCTATTCTATATTTGGATTAGGGTTTTATCCTTTTACAGTTGTGTTATATTTTCTTGTAACTTTCAGTTTCATTCTGTTGTATTTTATTTACTAAAAAGAGTCTAGAGTATATGTGTACTAATAGGTTGATTGAGTCTGTAATTTTTGATTTCGGTACTAAGTGTATCGATCTATTTGAGGCAGATAGATACCCAACATACATAATAACATTTGAATTCTAAGCATCTATGATGTATCAGTTATACAAGAAAATAGTGTTCATAGGTTTGATCAAGGTTACAGTTTGAAATCATATCCTGAAAATAAATTTTCTATAACATCTTGGGTTGACATCGTAGTTGATCTGGAATGAGAAAAACATCTCTTAAAATATAACGATTTTCCGTGATTGTATTCATTTCTTCCAGTCTATTTACCAATAAGAATGACTTAATCATAAAAAATAATAAAAATGGTCGAATCAATTTTGAAACCCGTAGTAAGTAGAATTCACCCCATTCCTGTCCTTAATTGTAAAAACATGCATCAAAAAGATTATGGCAAAATATATATATATATATATATATATATATAGGGAGGGGGTTATATGAGACCACCTCATAGGGTAAGTCCATAGGGACCAATCCTAGCCACATATCTAGATTTTTCAATGGTTATGATTTTAGATGTAAACCTACATATTACACGCTGGAAAATAGAGGGAGGGACAAATTTGTAATCCCACAAAAATCCCCAACAAAAACGGATTCTATTACCTTTTATAATCATCTTTTCCAAATCGATCCAGCAAAATCATTGTGACATACAAATCTCTTCCTTCTCTTCCTTCATCGAACGCTTCTCATGAAATAAACTCACTACTGTGAGAAATCATTTATCATTCTTCTTCAACGCACTATTGTGTGAAAAAAAATTGCAGATAATTTGCCATAGTTGCTAGAGCTCAACTTCAGTTCGAAGTTTGCTTATGAAGATGTAGTTTGTTGCTTGTGTAGATGTGTCATGGTGCTTTTATATACATTATATACATAAGCAAGTCATAAGCATAAAATTCATACTACATAAGCAACAATCCTATATTACATAAGCAACAAATATACACTATGTATGCACCACGAATACATTAACTACATAAGTAAGTCATAGCAACAAACCCATACTACATAAGCAACAAGCCTATACTGTTTGATAAATGGTTTTATCATGATTTTGATGATTTTGTTTTTATACCAAAACAATATTTTTAAAGGTTGTCCAAATACTCCTAAATGATTTAAAATGGTTTTAATATTTTCCGGAGTATTTCTTCAAGTTTTATTTTCGACAAAATTGGACAACACTTTTAATGATTTTATGTCAATGGTTTCTTTCACCAAAACAATGTTTCTAAATGTTGTCCTAATACTCCCGATCGGTCTAAAATATTTTCACTATTTCTCGGAGTATTTCTTGAAGTTTATTTTCGATATAAAATTGGATAACACTTTTATTTTGAGGTCAACCTAGGTCGCCGTATAGGGCAACCCGTGCACGAAAGTTGAGGAAAACAGAAAACTTCATGTTTGCGAGAAAATGGTCGTGGCAACCGGCGGTCGACCGGCCAGTGACCGTGACTGGGAGCAATTTCTGAAACAGAGCTTCCTGACTCGTTTTTTGGTCTTGCTCGACCGGCTGCGCATGGGGTCGACCGGTCGGACCCCCCGTCGACCGGTCGCCCTGTGTAAATGTGTTTTCTCATTTTCAAACGTCTATTTGTGCGCAACCGGTCGCCCTTAAATTTGACAGCAAAATTCTAACCGTTGTGCAGCAGACAACTTTTCCTTAAATTGTGGAATTGATTTCTAACAGCTATAATCTTGATTTTAATTGCAATTTTTTTGTAGAAATCAGATTCCAAGAGGAGCCTATCAAGTATCAATCATCTCCTATAAATAGAGGAAGATTTGAAGCACAACTACTAGAGAGAAAACTACAACACAACAAGATACACTCAAGAATACACTTGTTCTTACATTGTCTTATTTCTTGTTGTAATTTGCCTAGCTATTCACTTTCACATTCTTGAGGTCTAGGCTTTTCTTGATTACACTTGCACTCTATTGTATTATCAATTATCGAGTTGTAATCTTGAATTTGGGTAATCATTCAACACAAGATATCCTTGTGAGTATTCTTGTGGTAAGAACACACTTGGGTGATCTAGGTGTTAGGTGTAAGAAGATTGTGGTAATCTTCTTGTTGAGGTGTTGAAGAATTTGGTATTCTTCAAGGTTGAAGATTGTGGTAATCTTCACAAGGTGCCGTTGGAGATTGTGGTAATCTTCAAGTGAGATTGTGGTAATCTCAAAGGTGGTGTTGAAGAAGAGTGTGGTGCTCTTCAAGGTGTTGTTGTAAGTTGGTGTTGTATTAATTTGTGGTAAATTAATAAAATCTATTTTCTTTTTGAAATTCATCCCGGATATACTGGGGTGGTAGAGGATTAGGCCCTAGGTGGGTTGAACCTCTATAAATCGACGTGTGTTGTTTACATTCCGCACCTTTATTATTGTGTTTGAGCATTTGGTTTGAAAAAGAGGGCGAAATCGAAAAGATGGAGATAATCTATTCACCCCCCCTCTAGATTATCGTAGCCGCTTGGACTTACATATATTACATAAGCAACAAATATACACTATGTATGCACCACGGATACATTAACTACATAAGCAAGTCATAGCAACAAACTCATACTACATAAGCAAGAAGTCTATATTACATAAGCACAACGAATATACACTACGTATGCACCATGGATACATCAACTACATAAGCAAGTCATAAGCAACAAACTCATACTACATAAGCAACAAGTCTATATTACATAAGCAAGGAATATACACTACACATGCATCACAAATACATTAACTACATAAGCAAGTCATAAGCAACAAACCATATTACATAAGCAATAAGCCTATACTACATAAGCAACGAATAAACACTACACATGCATCACAGATACATTAAATACATAAGCAAGTCATAAGCAACAACCCTATACTACATAAGCAACAGAGAATTTTTTTTGAAACTGAATGCTGGAGAGAGAGTGTGCATGAAGAGTGGGTGAAATCGCGTGAAAGAGGGAATGAAATCTTAGTAACTGATTCTAAAGTGCCAAATTACCACCCTACCCTTTTTAATTGCTGAAACAAAAAAATAAACATAAAAAGCTCTAAAAATCTGGACCACCCAAAATTATTGATCTATGGTTAGGATGTGTCCCCATGGACTTACCCCAAGTAGGAAGACCTATTTGATCCATATCCTATATATATATATACTAGCTCGTCAAAGAAAGCATGTTGTAATTAAATACCACACGAAAATTAAAGACAAATAGGAGAATATAAATGGTTTACGTTGTCTTTTTTTTTTTTTTTTTTTTGCGACTCGAGTATCCCCACACCACGGATCAGGCACGCACCTACACTTCATTCGAACTATAGGACATCCGTCCTTTCCAGGGATGGTCCTAATCTTTGGGGGAGGAGGGGCAAACCCGAACCCCTCACTAGGGATGGCAATTCCGACCCGCTCTGGCCCGTCCCATTTGGGTCGCCCCGCCCCGTGACCCGGGGCGGAGCGGGTCTGTTATCACTTCCGCCCCGCGGGTACCTGCCCCACCTAGTATTTTTATTTTAAAATATATTTTAATATATATTTTTTATGTATTCTTATATTATATCTAATATTTATAAATTTATAATAACAAATTTTATAAATATATATTTTTTCCATTTTTTCTCAGTTTTTTTATTTCTATTTCATTTAAACGAGGCAGAACGGGTCGACCCGTCCCGCTCCGTCCTAAGCACGGAGCGGATCTGGGTCATGGCTGACCCTCCCAACCCGCCCCATTGTCATCCCTACCCTTACTCTGTGATAGTCAGGTTTAAACTCGGACCTTAAGGTGCAATTGCAACCTCAAGTCTCTAGGTGAAACCTTGGGGGGACTCTAATAGTGTTTTTCTATTACAAAACCAATTATTTCCAGTTGCCCCTTAAGAGCAAGATAATTAACTACTGTTTCATCAATTGTGGTGAAGTTTGGATATTTTTAGGAGCTTTTTGTATTCATTATAGTGGAAGTGGAAGTACAATGAAATATTTGATTATCAGTAGTCGCTTTTGCACTTTCATTTATGTCAATTTATGAACAATTTATTAAAAAATCTATTTTGAGTGATGGTGAGAGAGAGAATATATCTAAGAAGTTATGCAATATGGCACGCAATGGAAATTTATTTGGGTTGAACAATTTTGAGTTAACATAAGTAGAGAGGAGGAATTATCAGAATTTGACTTCATGCTAATAAATTAATATCTTATTTTTTTTCCTTCATTGGATCAAAAAAATATTATATTAAATAAGGATCACTAAAATAATAATTGTTTCTCTAATTTTGACAATTAACTAATGGCCAACCATATCTGTTACTTGCCATACATATAAAATAAAATCTTGTAGACAGATTTTCCCAAGCGAATTTAAATCCTTCCAATGTCCCGTGTATACAAATTTAACTGTACAACCTGACATTAATCAACCCCCACCCACCCCAACTGAAAAGTACATTAAATTAAATTAAATTAAAAAAACCAGAAGAGAAAAGACCAAAAACTAAAAGGAAGTTCCAGCAATGACTCTAACTCGAACCAAAAAAAAAAAAAACACCACGCGAACAAATGTAGAAAGCTGACAGCCATTATACTATAGAAATTTAGAGCATCAGAAAGTTCACAAATAAGCAGCGGTAAAAAGTTACAGAAAAACATGTAGGCAACAGGTCATAACGAAGTCCCGTTCGACCATACCGTCTGATACATTGTTAAATAACCCGAATTTCCCACTCGAGATCAATAATAACTTCCGAGTTATTATAATTTACTTCCAAAGCTTCCTCAAAGACATATTTTTCTCGGTTTCTTTCTTCATGACCTTGGCAACAGCCATCTCAAAGTCCTCCTGTGTAACATGGACTCTCCTCTCTCTCAGAGCAAACATTCCAGCTTCCGTGCAAACAGCCTGCCAAAGAAATCCATATATTCAACAATAAAAATATATCCAACCAGTTTAATTATTTAAGTTTGAAAAAAAAGATTGGGGGAGAAGAAAAACATTTATTATGTAAGGGATAATTACATATACTATTCTTAAGGTTCAACCTCATTACATAAAAACTCAATTGTCTTTCAAAATTACAAAATATACCCCCAACAAATGTTTTTATTTTACAAATTGCACCCTATTGAAGGGGTAATTTTGTAATATACAAACTTCAAGGGAATATTTGTAATGCCTAGGGGGGGTAATTGTGATTTTAAAAGATAACTGGATTTTTCTTTTTTTGCAAATAAGCTAATCCTCAGGGTAGTTTTTGTAAACCCTACTTCAAATTCAAAGTATAACTAGTGTTTCATATAAAGAGATTCCAACGAATTACGCAGCCAAATAATATGATTAAACTACTGCTTTTTACCATGCACGTACAAGCAAACTAGAGACAGGCACGGTCATAATACTCGATCATTGGCGGAGGGAGGGGGGGGCAACCTGGGCCCTGCACCCCCTTTTTCAAAAAAAAATTACTTTCGAAAATTTTTAGAAAAAAAAAATAGTTATAATTTATATGATTTTTTGTTAGTTTTTTTAACCGGACCACCCTATTTACGTGTATCGGCCCACCTCCATATAATTCCTGGCTAAGCCATTGTACTCGATTAAATATGAGAATTACACCTCCACCAGACACAACAGATAGGTACAGTAACTCAGTTTAACCATTCCCAAAACAGGACTTATCAATCCATGCCGTAAATTAAAATTTCAAGATATTCCAAACTTTTCTCCTAGGATGTACAAGAAATATCAATTGAGAGCAATACTAGGAAACCAGTGCCAGAATGTGCTAAATACATAACATGCATCAAAGAACTCAATGTCATATGATGCGAAAAGATGCCTGCCAGCAAATCCAAACTTTTCATAACAGAATGTATTTTTAACTAGTTAAGGTATCCAAAAACCCTGGCATACCTTAAGTTCTGCACCAGATGCACCACCCATCTTCTCGGCGATCTTCTTCAGATCAATCCCCCTCATTAAATTCATTTTCCTTGAGTGTATCTTCAAGATGTCAAACCGAGACTGAAAAAGTTTTAAACAATTAGTGTTCGGAAGTCAAATGTGAGTGACATTGCCAAAGACCCACCAAATTAAACTGAGATGAAAATTCTCAAGATACAAAAACAGGGGTTTTTATGAAGATTACGCATTAATGATACTGACAAATAATTTAGAGCATCAAAGGCATGAACATAAACAAGATTCAAGTGTATCACTGATCACAAAAAGCTCACATCTTCGTTGGGATTTGGGAACTCAATTTTCCTATCAATTCTCCCAGGCCTAAGAAGAGCTTGATCCAGAATGTCAATTCTATTGGTGGCCATCAATACCTGTGTAAACCAGTAGAACACAAAGGAACATCACCATTTCCAATTTCCAAACTATATTAAAACTACCAGATATTAAGCAGAATCAAAAGGAAAGCAAGAGATTATTATAACATCAATAAAAACTCCAACACACTTTTATCTTGTTAGATGCTTCAAATCCATCAAGTTGATTGAGAAGCTCCAGCATAGTTCTCTGGACTTCACTATCCCCATTTCCACTTCCAGATTCCATACGTGCAGATCCTATGCTATCAATTTCATCCATGAAGATGATGGATGGAGCATGCTCTCTGTCAAAAAGAACATCTATAAATGCATTGCAGAAAAGCATTTTCAATGAATTAACCTAAATGCTTGATGTTTGAAAAAAACTAACCTTGCCATCACAAAAAGTTCTCTCACCATCCTAGAGCCTTCTCCAATGTACTTCTGAACTAATTCAGAGCCCGAAACTCTGATAAATGTGCAGTCAGTATGGTGAGCGACTGCCCTTGCAAGCAAAGTCTTACCCGTGCCAGGAGGACCATAAAGCAAGACTCCCTTCATTGGATATAAACAATTAGAAACGCTTTTATTAGTTCAAGGAATAACTGTACCAAATTGCGGACATTACCTTAGGTTGAGCTATTCCAAGACTCTCAAACAATTCAGGATGTTTGATTGGAAGTTCAATCACCTATAACACAATAAAGCAGGGAAATTAAAAATATGGATTTTGTGTGAATGAAACTACACTTAAATTACTGAGTCATTACAACATTCACAAGTAACGGATCCAAAATTTACCACTATTAAAAGACATACTTGTGGGTAGAAGTATATTTGTATATGGAAATATTTGAGATCATAAGTACACTTTCCAGCTGTAGCTACCATTTTAACTTAATAGAACGCATATGCGAGGACGGCCAGGATCATGGTTCCTTTCTCTTAAGTTTATTCACTCATAAAACCTTTTTCTATTTCTCCCACAGCCCCATCAAGAATATCTGGTATTCTATATTCATTTGTCCAATATTCTTTGTCATTTATTACATGAATGGAAATCTACTATTGTACGTGACTATACTACCCTTAGTTTAAATAAAAACTGAATTAAAATCAGTCTTGTCATATGATAATCCCCTTATTCAAGTACAGAAGTTTTCAACATGGATCAGACCCAACAAATACAAATCAAACTAAGATGGCAAGGCATATTATTCATTATCTTCTTCAATCCAGCAACAATTTCTGCAAATAACCCATGCATTTAAGGAGTTGATTAAGCACTTAATACAGTTTTGCCTTCTTTCAGAATAATAAAGTTTACGGTTTAATTTTTTTTACAATTAAAAATTCTAATAACTAAGGGTAAAATAGGAAAAGAGGGGCACAAAATCGAGCTTTTCAAATTCCTAGAAAAGTCAAATGGGACATCCTTAGTGGAATGGAGGGAGTTTAAAATGGCCAATCTATTGTTATTTTAGAGCGGTGTTTCACCTTCCCAATCCATTCCAAGAAAATTGTAAACCGATTACTAAGAGAGAAGATAATCCTATTATATAAGTTGATCCAAAACTGATGCGAGATGGAGGGCCAGTCACATTCTTCCCCACCCAAAGCCACACACCCTCCTGTAATGTGGACCCTCCTGGCCAGCCACTCCTTGGCACTCACACATATGTCCGCTCTGGTACCAGTAAGATCCTGCTCTGATATCACTCCATCACGGGCCCAACTCATACCAATAAAACCAGCTACCAAGGGGGAGGGAACCCTACTTTATAATTTAGTCCAAGACTCCTTCCCTAACTGATGTGAAGCGGAGAGTCCGACACAGATGGTACCATTTATTCATCTGATACATCACCAATTTAACTTCAAAATAAAGGAGGCTAATAGAAATAAGAGATGGTAGACTTAGATTTCTTAATGAAATTTCATAAGTAAGCTTCCTGATTATCTGCCATAGGGCCCGTGTGCAACAGAAAAACGAAGGGATACTTAAGAGTAACTTATCTGAAAAGTACATTTGAAAATAAAAACAGAACATGTCAATATCGATAATCGCAGCTTCTCAATCAGGAGTTCAGAAGTATGTCGAAGATATCAAAAAACAGCACATAATGTTGAATTACCCAGTACTTATTATGTAAACCTGTTTCAAAGCTATAAGAAAAAGAAAATTCCAGGATACACACCTCTTTTATCTCTTTGATTTGCTGGTCAAGACCACCGATCATGTCATAGGTGGAGTCTGGAACTTTTTCAACTTTCATAAGGTTCACCAATGGATCAACTTTACTAGGTAGGATCAAGTGGAGCACATAGCTATCATTACGTAAAGCAACCCTTGTTGAAGGTGTAATCTTAGTGATGTCAATGCTCTTGTCAATATCAACTACATACTTCCCCTCAGGATGGACCTAAGCAGAACAGAGCACAGAAACATCAATAATATAATCAGTATAGCTCATAAAAGCAGAAAAGAAAAGATTTCCCAAATTACCCTTAAATATATTATTCTCCAACTAACACTAATACTTAAATTTGTTTGTTCCAAAGTAGCATTTATTATTAATTAAGGGTATATTTGGTATTTTAACACAATCCTTAATATGTGTGTTTTTTCCTAAAAAGACATTTATTTTGAATAGGAGGGAGTATTATTTTGTATTTGACAAATGGGCGGGGGGATTTATCTATCAAAACACATTCTCCTCTTTTCGCACCAGTTCCACTAAAAGGTAGGAATTTGAATTAAATTTACTCCTTGGATAATCAACTCTTAGAATCCACACACACCACAATCTTGGAAAATAGAAAGAACGAAAGATGGGTCAGAGAAAGTTTTCAACAAAGACATTTTCCTGATTTCCTCCATGGGAACATGACACACTAACCTTCTCAAAAACAGACTTTTTAAACAACTTCTTGAACTATCTAGATTCATGACAACGGTTTTGATAGATTATCTCATCCAGATTTCCAGATTGGATGTTCTAGGCACATAAAATGATAAAATCACTGCTTCTCATGATGCATAATAGCAAAAACATGTCCAAAAGCGGACTATACTATAGTTTAGAATAGAACAAACATGAACTACTACCCATCCTGTTCATATTTGATCACTACATATAACATTAGAAATGTACAAACAGGAAGGAAGGGAGTAATAAACAACACTTATCAATATGCATCCACAAAAGATAGAGAAACGCTGTTAACTAACCTTGACAAGGACCTTTGATTTTCCCATTACTTTGACTTCTCCAACATAAGATCCAGGCTCCTGAAGAAGCTGCAACTCTTCCTTCAGTGATCTCACTGACATTAGATAAACAAATAATTTTAGTTGGAGACAGTTGGCCCCACAACAAATCCAACACAAGAACTCTTGTGCTTAAGCCATCTGCTTTTTACCTAATATTTAGGTCCATTTAATCAAGTGATTGAATATTGATCCCACATCCTCAATAACAACCAAACAATAGGACAGGGGGATAAAGGGTGGCTGCCTAATAATAAATATGCTTTGAAAGTAAATATATATATGCAAAATCTAGTCGCGCCAACTAAAAAAACAAAAGATAAGAGATTTTCTCGGAAAACCTCAATTGCCAGTCGGAAATTACTTCCTATTCCTTAGTGAGTTATACTCTTGTTTCCAAATTTTCCCTAATTCCCTTATCGATTGAACATAACCAGGCAGTCACAAATTCCATATAAACATAACAACATAATAATAAAAAGTGAGTCAAATTCCTCCAAGCACGCACCAATGAAGCCCCATAAAACCCAAACCCTTATCGTCAAATGGAGAGATAACTTCATCTTTCTAGAGCAAAATGACATCCTCTTTTAAAAAAATAAATATTTTTTGTGTTCATATCTCCTTATCACAAGAATATCCAGCGCAAACAAGTCCAATTCCTAAAATTCTTCAATCAAGCGAATTCAGCAATATCCGCTGCCAAATCAAAAGCCCTACTCTACATAGGGTTATCATTTCATAAATTGACTACCACAAAGAGGAAAATAAATGCAGAAGTGTTTACAAATCGCTAGGGTTTTAGAAGCGGCAACAATTAGACAATTGAATCATAAGTGAGGGGGGAAAAACCTCGGGCATTGAGGTCATTGCGCTGAGCTTCAAGGCGCTGGAGATCGTGTACTTTCTGACGGACTAATAGCTGCATATCCTGTATGCGCTGCTGATAATACTGCCGGAGGCCTTCGCCACCGGCGCCGGCGCCTTGCTGGTGGTTTTGCTTCGATTCATCCGCCTGCCGAGTCTCTATCGCCACCGTCGCCATTCTATGTGATGCGTCGCAATTTGGTCTCTGAGCAGATCGGAGAATAAGTGGGGTTTCGTCTTGGCCAAGTTATAGGCTATGGAATTTCTGAAATTTGTACTCCTGCTACTTTGTTGGAATTTTGTTTTCTTTTATCTGTTGGAAAAATATAAATTTAAATAGATGACATGTTTTTGCGTAATTGTCAAATTGCCCCAGTTTTCATAAATGATGTCACATCGCCCCAAGAGCTTATACACTTTGTTCTCATTCTTTGTTTTTTTTCCTTTTGACAATCATTCTTATTTTTTTCTAATCAAGAAATAAAACTAATACTATTTTTATTGGGTTTTTTCAAAATAACATGGTATATGTTGTAAATAATATTCTTTTGATGTAAAATAAAGATGAAATATATGTGCTAATTAATTGAAATAATATCAAAGTAATGAAATACAGAAGAAAGTAAGAGAAAGCTTGTTCAGTATATATTTTCATTCATTTGATTCTCATATTTATACAAGATAAATTCTTATGTCATTATCAACTTTCAACTATTATGTTTCCGGATTTTGTGGTTAAAAAGTCCACAATGGATGCTAAAGTCCATATTGGTTACCAGCTTTTTATCATAACACTCCCCCTTGGACGTAGCATTCTTGTTAGTTGGATGAGTATGCCTCATTAAAATCTTAAGGTGTAAAACCCTGTGGGAAAAAATCGGACATAAGGAAAAAAGAGTACATTCTCAGATCTTGACCTTGTGCATAAGCTGCCTCGTTAAAAACCTTAAGCTAAAAAAACCCAATGAGATAAAACCAGACAAAAGGGAAAAAGAGTACAGCGCACAATATATTCGTTCCCCCTGAAATATAGGTTAATAGATGCATAATTTGATCCATTAATCTTGCTTCATATTGACTCTTATCATTAAAGTCGTAAACTAGTTTCTCGAATATTGACGTCGGCAAGGATTTTGTAAATAAATCAGCAATATTATGGCAGGAGCGAATCTATTGAATATTCACCTCTCCATTTTTCTGGAGCTCATGTAGTCATGTGTATGGAAAAGTTTTGGTGAAATATGTTTGGTCCTATCACCTTTTACGTAACCTTCTCTTACTTGTGTTATACATGATGTATTATCCTCATAAATAGTAGTGGCGGTATTTGTAATCGACTTCAATTGGCAACTATTTCGAATATGAGATATAACAGAACTTAACCAAACGCATTCTCTACCAGCTTCATGAAGAGCAATTATCTCAGAGTGATTAGAAGAAGTAGCCACTAATGTTTGTTTGGTAGATCGACATGATATGGTTGTACCATTATAGCAAAATACATAACCAGATTGTGATCGAGCTTTGTGCGGATCTGATCTATATCCCGCATCAGCATAACCAACTAATCCAGAGTTAGTGGATTCCTTTGAGTAGAATAATCTCAAATCTATAGTACCACTGAGGTATCGAAAAATATGTTTGATACCATTCCAGTGTCTTCTAGTTGGTTCATAACTGTATCACACAAGTAAATTGACAGCAAAAGCGATATCTGGTCTGGTGCATTGTGCTAAATACATTAATGCTCCAATAGCATTGAGATAAGGTACTTCAGGACCTAAAATCTCTTCATCGGACTCCTTTGGTCGAAATGGATCTTTATTTGGATCTAAACTTCGTACAACCATAAGGGTAATCAAGGAATGAGTATTGTCCATATTAAACCGTTTGAGCAATCTTTTTGTATAAGCAGATTGGTAGACAAGAATTCCATTATCTTTATGATCTAGCTCAAGACCAAGGCAGAGTTTGATTTTCCCAAGATCTTGAGCCTCAAACTCTTTCTTTAGATATTCAACAGCATTAGATAACTCTTCAGGAGTGTCAATCAAATTCATGCCATCGACATATACAGCTATGATAGCAATCCGGTATCTGACCTTTTAATAAAAACGCACGGACAAATATGATTATTTTTATAACCTTCCCTAGAAAGGTACTCATTCAGCCTATCATACCACATGCGACCAGATTGCTTTAATCCATACAAAGATCTTTGCAGTTTGATCGAGTATATCTCATGAGGGGTGTCTGACTTTGGCATTTTATATCCATAAGGAATTATCATATAAATATCAGAATCCAGTGAACCATATAGATATGTCGTTACTACATTCATTAAACGCATATCCAAACTTTCATGGATAACCATACCAATAAGAAAACAGAACGTGACTGTATCCATCACAGGTGAATATGTCTCGCCATAATCTATCCCAGGTCTCTGAGAGAATCCTTAAGCTACAAGTCGGGCTTTATATCTCACGACCTCGTTTTTCTCATTTCGTTTTCGAACAAATACCCATTTGTACCCTATGGGCTTTACATTGTCTGGAGTTCGAGTAATTTTCTCAAATATATTTCGTTTCTCTAGAGAAGCTAACTCAGATTTTATTGCTTCCTCCCATATAGGTCAATCAAGCCTTTGACGGCATTCTATTATAGAATATGGTTCACTATCATAATCATCATCAATGATTTCTTGAGCAACCGAGAATGCAAATTTATCATCAATGATTATTTCATTTCGATCCCATACCTCATTACAATAGTTCAAGGAGTTCTCGGTGCTATCAGAATTTTTAATCTGAATATTTCCTAAGATATTAGGCTCTACAGATTTATCTGGAGCTTGCTCATTAGTATCAATTTTTCCTTTTCTTTTTCGAGGAATAGTATCTTTTGAGCCAATAGGTCTACCACATTTTTATCGTGGGATATTATCATTCATTTTCTTATGTTCTTCAGGAACAATAACCCTGGCTGGAACATTCACAGCCGGAATATGAGACTTTGTAACTTTACTAGTATCATTAAATGCATCAGGAAGTCTATTGGCAATATACTGTAAATGAATGATTCTACTCAGCTCACTTTCACATTTAGGAGTACACGGGTCCAAATAAGATAAAATTTGTTCATTCCAGGTGAGATTCTCAATTGGCTTTTGTTTATCATTTTGCAACACATCTTTATCATTTCCCATTGATGGAAATGTTGTTTCATCAAAATGACAATCCGCAAAACGAGCGGTAAATAAATCTCCCATCATTGGTTCCAAATATCGAATAATTGACAGAGAATCAAATTCAACGTATATACCAAGTCTACGTTGTAGACCCATTTTGTCCTCTGAGGAGGTGGAATCGGCACCTGAACAGCACACCCGAAAGTGCGTAGGTGTGAAATATCTGGCTCAAAACCAAGAGTTAATTGCATAGGGAAATGCATATGATAAGCAGTAGGGCGTAATCTGATAAGTGTTGATGCATGTAATACTGCATGACCCCATGCTATACTAGTGAGCTTTGATTTCATTAATAATGTAAGAGCAATGACCTGAACTCGTTTAATCAGGGATTCTGCCATCCCATTCTGAGTTTGAACATGTGCTACTGGATGTTCAACATTAATTCCTAGTGCTGCGCAATATTCATTAAAACTTTTTGATGTAAATTCTCCGGATTATCCATTCTTATATTCTTAATAGGATAATCGGAAATGTGCTTGAGTTTAACAATTTGCGCTAATAATCAAGCAAATGCAACATTTTTAGTAGATAGCAAGCATACATGTGACCATCTCCATGATGCATCTATTAAGACCATAAAATATCTAAATGGTCCACTTGCTGGATATATTGGTCCACAAATATCACCATGAATACGCTGTAAGAATGATGGTGATTCATAACCAACCTTTTCCATTGAAGGTCTAGTAATGAGTTTTGCTTGTGAAAACGATTCACAGAAATAATCTTTCGAAATCAACATTTTTGTACCTTTCAATGGATGACCATTAGTATGCTCAACAATCCTACGCATCATAGTAGATCCTGGGTGTCCTAGGCGATCATGCCATAACCCAAATATATCAGGATTTACCAATTTCCAAGGCATGGTGGCATAGGATTCAAAGGCTTTAATTGGGATATAATGCAATCCAGAAATTGCTGCTTCAAATTTCTCATGGACATTCTTCTTGCCTATTTAAAAGATGTGATACATAGACACTCTTTATCATGGTCATTTAGTATCTCTAAATGATATCCATTATCACGCACATCTTTAAAACTTAGTAGATTTCTTTTTAATCTACTAGATAATAATGCATTTTTAATCTGCAGGATTGTACCATTAGGCAATATTAATGTTGCATTCACGGAGCCATCAATAATGTCAACGGGACCAGATATAGTTGTAATTTGTGCTTTCTACAGTTTCACACTCGAGAAATATACTTTATTCATTAATATTGAGTGTGTTGTTGCACTATCAAGTAGACAATAGTCTTTCTTCTCGATGTTTCCCATATACACCTAATATAACATTATTAAATTAATATTATACAATTATCTTTATGATTTCATATATAGAAAAAAATTCGATCATTGTGAAAATAATAACATCGAGACACAATAAAAATTTAAATATAAAATATTTTAATCGAAATCATAAATGAGATAGACATACATAATCATCTAAGTAATACATATTAAAAATAATTGTTCATGCTAACAAAGGAAAATATATGAATATATGAAGATTAATCATAAGCCAAAAATGCTCCGGAGGATATTCTCCAACAAAAATATTGGATAATGTTCAAGAAGACCAATGTAATGAGATACGCTACAATTAAGTTAACCATTTTTTCTTTTCTTTTCTTTTTTTTCAAATGAAAGAAATATGAAGTTTTAGAAAGATGAGAGAATATGTGTGAATTCATTGAATGAAATGTTGGTATATTTATAAAATAAAATCATTGTTCATAACCGTTAACTAGCCGTTGGGGGGAGAAAATTTGAATGTGAAAATTATAAATGATTTAGTAGAATTATAATGATATTTTATGATTGAAATAATAAACACAAATATTGTGATAAAAATATCATTCATATAAATGGTTCAACCCATCAATATATCTTCCCGGGAAAATACATATAAGCATAAAAATATTCTCACTCTTACAATACCAACATAATTTCATGAAATATTTTAGAAACTAATTTAAAGCATAAATATCATTGCTTATATATTTTCATCCCCAATCAAGTGATCAATCCTTCCTTCTGGATACTCAAAGAAATCAGCAACATCCAGATGTGTAATATCCACATTTATGTCATCAAAATTATCATCTTCAGGATGATCAGAAGTGAAATTTGCTTCGGCATTTTTATCTTTCTTGCGAAATGATGCTTGATAAAGCTCGACTAAATATTTGGCCGTACGACAAGTACGTGACCAATGATCTTTTATTCAACATCGGTAACACTTCTCTCCACCATTCTCTGGATTTATCATTTTCTCTTTTCCTTTCTTATCATTTATGTTCCACTTCAAATGGTTACTTGTATTTTCGTGATTTAAATTATTCTGACTACCACGATTATATGGAGTAAATCCTTCACGACCACGGCCACGACCGCGACCACGACCTCTCCCACGGCTTCTTGAATTATTGAAAATTTGAACTCTAGTCACATTCACTTCAGGGAATGGAGTAGAACCAGTAGGTTGTGATTCATGATTTCTTATCAATAATTCATTATTTTGTTCGGCCACAAGAAAGCACGAAATCAAGTTAGAATACTTCGTGAAACCTTTTTCTCGGTATTGCTGCTGTAGGAGCAAACCAGATGCATGAAAAGTAGAAAGTGTATTTTCAATCATATCTCCATCTGTGATACTTTCTCCACATAATTTCAATTTTGAAGAAATTTAAATATCATGGAGTTATATTCACTTATGGATTTGAAATCTTAAAAACGCAATTTTATCCAATCATATCGGGCCTTTGGAAGTATAACTAACTTCAGGTAGTCATACCTTTCCTTCAAATTTTTCCAAAAATGGATATTTTACTGTAAGGTATTCAATTTTTAAATTTTTCATCCAGATGATGACGAATAAAAATCACAGCCTTAGCTTTGTTTTGTGCAGATGACTATTTCCTTCTTTGATAGTATCACCAAACCTTTAGCGTCTAGATGAATTTCAGCATCTAAAGCCCATGACATATAATTTTTTCCATCGATATCAAGAGCAACAAAATCGAGTTTTGCGAGGTTAGCCATAATGAAATTTCAAATTAAGAAAATAATAAAACTTACCACACTCACCAATTTAAAGATCGGCTAGAGATTCGTGCTGATAACGTGTTGTAAATAATTTTCTTTTGATGTAAAATAAAGATGAAATATATGTGCTAATTAATTGAAATAATATCAAAGTAATGAAATGCAGAAGAAAGTAAGAGAAAGCTTGTTCAGTGTATATTTTCATTCATCTGATTCTCATATTTATACTAGAGAAATTCTCATGTCATTATCAACTTCCAACTATTATGTTTCCGGATATTTTGGTTAAAGTCCACAATGGATGCTAAAGTCCATATTGGTTGCCAACTTTTTATCATAATAGTATATTGAATAATTGATTCAACTTTTCCATAAGTGCTCTCAAATAGTCAAACACGAACAGTTGAATGAACAATTTGTTCTTTATGTTCTTTCACAAGCCTATTCGTTGAAAAAAATAAGTATATTTACCAACGTTATAGTGTTTCCACATTTTATTGACTATATCTGTATAAATAACTTTTTCTTTGTTATAAAAAGGAGTTCGAGTGTGTTTTCATGCTTCGCTGAGTTTATAAGTTGTTCAAAACATCTTATAAGATGTTTGATAGCTTATAAGTTGTTTATATTTGTTTGCTAATCTTTTTGAAAAAAGATCTTATAAGTTCATAAAATAAGATGTTAGGAGCTTATAAAATATTTTTAGAAAATTGGGGAATCTCAACTTATTTTTAAAATAAGATCTTATTTCAACAACCTTCTTTAGTTTGGACTATTTTAATTACACAATTGTCACTACTAACATCTTAAAAACTACAATATTTTTTTTATATTCAATGACTTTAACCACTTTTCTTAAAATAAAATCTAACTTCTTATAAGATCTAAACACATATTAGAAGAGGGATCAACCTTGTGCTCTAGTGGTTGAGACATGTGTTGTAAGAGTGAATGACCCAAGTTCAATTTCATACGGGTGCATGTGTCCCCTCCCCAAATTCT
This sequence comes from Rehmannia glutinosa, assembly GCA_016081115.2. Classification (NCBI taxonomy): domain Eukaryota; kingdom Viridiplantae; phylum Streptophyta; class Magnoliopsida; order Lamiales; family Orobanchaceae; genus Rehmannia; species Rehmannia glutinosa. The sequence goes on along the minus strand of CM071930.1, from coordinate 71,957,274 downwards.
CTCATTGTACTAAAAAAACACATATTATAAGATGTAGGAGGTTATAATATGTTTTAAATAAGCTTACTCAAAAAAAAAAGCACCAATTATAAGATGTAAGAGGTTATAATATGTTTTAAATAAGCTTACTAAAAAAACACATATTATAAGATGTAGGAGGTTAGTCAAACACCCTGCTCGTGTACATTGCTTCCTATTTGTTGGCCAATTTAAACATATCAGAACCAGCATTTACTACACACTAAAATCAAACTATATTTACTAGTCAGTCACTTAACTTTACAATTTTAAGATTTTGGATTTTGGTGATGGTCACGTAATTTCACGTGTAAATAGTTACAAGCTCTCATGTGGAAATGTCTTTTACATACTACACATTTTTTAGTACTATAGAACACCAATTAGAAACTATGATTTTCAAATTGCAAGCGATCAAGTGCATATTTTATGCGTGTGTCCCCCCTTCCCAAATTCCCCTATTGTACTAAAAAAAGTGCATATTTTAGGAACACTTCTGTAGAATTATATTTATAAAATGAATTTTATTTTTTGAAAAGATAAAATGAAATTTTAATAAGTACATTTTTACAAAAAGTCTCCATTCTGTATTCTATAGAATAAATTTTTTAATGACTTATCCAAAAATTCAAAAGCCAATTTTTAATTAACCATCAAATAATTATTATTATAGAAAATAATTTTTTAAAATCCAAAAATTCATTTGAAAAATGTTCACAAATAAACTGTAATTTTATATATTTCATGTCGTTTAAAGAGCAGAAAATGGATAAATTGAAAAGTTCTCCCAATAAATAAACCAAGGGTGCATTTGGATGAAGGGATTTGGGAGGGGATTTGGGAGGAGGGATTTGAAATCCTGAGCTAAATCCACACCCCTGTTTGGCATATAAATCCAAATCAATGGATTTCAAATCCCTCTTTAAGTTTTAGTTCATTTTCAAAGGATTTCAAATCTTTCCCAAAACCTAGTCATTTGAAATCCATTCTTTTTTTCTCCTTTTTGCTCACTTGCATACTCAAACACACTTACACACAATCCACACATTTACACACATTTACATACACTACACATATATTTACACACACTACACACATTACACATATTTACACACATTGTACACACATTGTACACACATCTACACACACATTTACACACACACTCACATTCACACTCACACATACTCTCCTCACATATGCACACGCATTATCATCGCACACATATTCAGACATAATAAAAATTATATATTTTATATTTTTATTAGTGTATAAAATTATAATTATTTACAAAATTATAAGAAGATTATATCTTTTATTTTTATTTATTAAATATCAATTAAGAAAATAAATAGAGCTTCTAAATTTTTTTTATCAAAACTTACGATGGATTGAAATCCTTACACAAATTCACATCATCCAAACAAGAGGTGGATTTCAAATCCAATGACTTTGAAATCCATTCATTTGAAATCCCTTGGAATTTCAAATCCCTCCATCCAAAATGAGGCCCAAGGGATTTCAGCTCGTCTTTTCGCCTAGGCCTAGTCCAAGTTTTGTATCTATGGAGTTTCTTCTTTCTTAGATTTTTTTTGTCTTTTAAAAAGAAAATACTCTGAAGTTCTGCGATAATTGACGGATAAATTTGATCAGTATAGGCTTAGGAGGCGTGGATCCGTGCAGAACTTCAATCGATCAATAACCCAGAGATTAGGTTTCCCGCCTGTGATAATTTTCTTCATTAGTGATATACACAACCAACCTCGGATACTAGTCTAGTTTTGTTTCGTAAACGTTCTGTTTTTCGTTTTGTTTTTTAGTTTGTAAATCTAATCCATATACCAAAAAAAGAAAAGTTTTGATTTTTATATCAGGAATCATATTTCTTTTCTATCGGGCAATTGGACGTATTTTTTAGTGTCAATTGTCAAATTTAAGCTTTGATTTGGGTCCTCGAATTCAGGAAGTTGGGATCGGGGACTTTAGTTCTTCTACTGTTGATTTGGAGAGTATATATTTGTTTTTTTCCTGGTGGGGATAGTTTTTTATTGGGTTGTATCTAGGGCAGTTCAAGTATGGATAAGAAGAAGGTTGTAGCTCCATTGGTTTGCCATGGGCATTCACGTCCGGTGGTCGACTTGTTCTACAGTCCCATAACGCCTGATGGTTTCTTCCTTGTTAGTGCTAGCAAGGGTAATGTTAATAGATATTAACTGAAGTGTGTTGTTTGCATGTTTATGTTCTTTTTTCAACGAGACGATGACTTATATGTGAATGCTGTTTTCTAGTTGTCGGCATTATGGCGCGTGAAGTATTCATTGAATAAAATTATCTTAATCATTTCTTAACCTAGTTCATCTCAGGTTGTTGTCTGTTTAGAAATGTAATTAGTGACTACCCTAGTTTAGAAATGTAATTTGTGTCTAGCTTAGTTTGTTTCGATTATGTTAATTTGTTTTATCGTTAGGGAAGATTTTGACCAGCCTGGCAGGTGGCAGCAACTGATAAATTTGAGAATCAGCATAATGCACTTAATGCAATAGAGTTCTTATACAAAGTATAAGGCCTGAGTTTGGAAGTGAGTGTCTAAAAAAGTAATGTTATGGATTTTGGAAAATGCAAAAAAAAAAAAAAAAAAAAAAAAGCAATAAATCAAATGGAGACATGGAGCACGATGCTTGTCTTTACCCTACTGATTGAAAGGAGCAAAAGGTAGACAAATATGGAAGATGCTTTAGTCCGAGTATTGGTTCTGTTCTAAGCCTAAACTTATGCACAGGAGCCGTTGGTGATTACGGTTTACGTATTGACAATATTACAACGAAGTATTTATGGCTTCAAAGAGTTTCAAAAGTTAGAAAAATACGGAAGATGCTTTAGTCTGAGTATTGGTTCTGTTCAAAGCCTAAACTTATGCACAGGAGCCATTGATGATTACGATTTACGTATTGACAAAATTACCTCGAAGTATTTATGGCTTCAAAGAGGTCTTGCCTTGCCATGGGTCCCATATAAATTATATAATGACATCGTTGCTTTTCTTCCCTAATTAAGATCTGTAATTCGTGAAGCATAACTCATTAGGACCTTGTTCGATACACTGCTTTAATGCTTGTAAATATGACCTAGTTTATCAATTGCCTTTCATCGAGTGATACCTTGTACTATCTGTTTCTACCTAAATATTATTTTTGGGTATGTTTTTTAATTATGTGGGAAAGGTTTGAAGTTTGGCAGAATATCTGGTATGTTTAACAAAATATATAATTATCATTTCATTGCCTGGATGCATATTTTGTTAGATCTGATGTCATCAGCACAGATCGTTCCATGACTTTTGAGATCTGTGAATGCAGACAGTATAATTGATTGTGCTGGGGTAGCTAGTCATGGTGCAAAGTTGTCTTGCGAAACTGTGATATGTGACTGGCATCTCATTGTCACAGTGTCACTTACTTCCATGTGTGAACCACTCTGTATTTTGACCCTAATATGGAATTCATGTTATTTAGATAATACAAGAAATCAAGAATGCAGTAAACCATGATCTCTTCAAATTGAGCTGAATCTCAACGTGTATTATGAATGGAAATATTATAACAGGTGATGTTTTGACTTAGTATTTGTGGGTTGGCTCTCTTTTCTCAGATTCTACACCAATGTTGAGAAATGGAGAGACTGGAGATTGGATTGGCACCTTTCAAGGGCATAAGGGTGCAGTGTGGAGTTGTTGTCTGGACAAACATGCCCTACGAGCGGCCTCTGCATCAGCTGATTTTTCTGCGTATGTGGTCAAATTCTTGCCGTTTATTTATATAACCAAATTCCAGATTTTTGTAATCTATGTAGTTCATATTTGAATAGTAATTAGACAGTTATATCAAGTGAGTCGCTCGAAAAGTATTTTCTCTGAACTTTTTCGACCAAACTAATTTGACTTGTATTCAATTAATTGGTTGCAGCAAGCTATGGGATGCATTATCTGGTGATGTGTTGCACTCATTTGAGCACAAGCACATTGTCCGTGCTTGTGCTTTCTCGGAGGTACTGTTTTACCACATATACTCACTGCAAATGTGTAAGCAATTATTCTTATAGTTTATTGATATTTCTGCCGATTTTGGTGCGTATCTTTTCACAATGCTTCTATTCAATGGATCACTGCGACACTGCCATATTAGATCAATTTTATATGCTTATTGCTTGTGGTCTTGCAAATTACATTGGGTTGCTTTGCATACAGTATCTGAAATACTGCACTTATTTAATTGGCATATCAAATTGCAATTAGTTATTTATGCCTAAAAGTTAAAAGGTGCTAAATGTTTTTATCCTTTTAAGTTGGGAAGTGTGCCGTTTATGTTTTTGCTTGCTACCTTTGCATTGCATTGGTTCCAAATGGATGTAGGCTGATATCTGACTTTGGTATATATTTATTTTTTTAGGCTTCTTGATTTTTGTACTCCGCAAACATTGCAATAGGTCACATAATCCATAGTTTACCAGTTTTTAAGGTGGTCCAATGTAATGTGATGTGTCTTTATGGAGTTACTGGTTCTTGGCTAGACAAGTTGAGGTATTTGGATTGAGCTATTTCTTATTCAAAATGTTTTATGAACAATTTAATTTTCTTCCACATCTTCAAGATGCTGTTAGTACCTTTCTTGGTCCTGCTTCAGATGCCTGTTTTCTTGATACACTCATACTTTTCTACCCAGTCAACATGTTCTCTTTTGGTATTGGTTTGTTAATTCATGGGCATCAACTTACCCATTGAAACCACTATATACATACTCTTTCATCTCTTATGACTTAGGTTGGAGAAGTGTTATTGGGTTCAACTGGGTCCAGTTTTGATTTGTAAAGCAGTAAAAGTTAATGCCATTTTATTAAAAAATGGAGGACCAAAATGGTGTAACTTGCATGTGGAGATCAGATGTTGTACTCAGATTCTTGTTAGAATCGTCCACATAACATGAAAACGGAACAGTTCTTGTGGTATGGCATATCATGATGGTTGAATTTTTTCCATCAAATTGCAGGATACCCACCTGCTGCTAACTGGAGGGATGGAAAAAGTTCTTCGCATATTTGATTTGAATCGTCCCGATGCACCTCCAAGGGAAATTGAAAGAACTCCTAGTTCAGTCAGAACTCTTACTTGGCTACATAGTGATCAAACAATTTTAGGTTCCTGTACCGATTTGGGTGGGGTGAGGTATGTGGACAGAATGAGAAACTGCAGTAGTTTGTTTTTCACATTATTTGTTTGGAAATTTATTAAGATTTTTTCTCACATTGGAACTTAGTTACTTATTGCATGCATTATGGTTTACACTGAGTAGTGAGTAGTGATGCTATCTTATGAGGTACTTTAGGCAGAGGATGGTTGTTCGATATATAGGCCCATGAATGAGTCTGATAATGCAGTAGGGAACATCAGGGAAAATATTGCCTTTTTATTTCGGTACTGCAATTATTTCCATTCTGTTTGGGATGTTCCTTTTTTAAAATAGGTATCGACTGAAGCATAGCCTGTTGGACTTAGCTGAGTTCAGGATAGTTTATCTGATATTACCAACTTGTTTACATGTTTTTGTTATGGCCCTGCATCTGCATTCACACCCGTGATAATGGGGGTGATTGACATTGACTAAAGTAGCTAATTAGCTTTGTATTACAATTCTGGTCTGAACCTCACATCTTGAGATGTTAATGTTAATCGAATTTTCACTCCTTTTCTCACAATTTGTGTAGGTTTGCACATTCAATATATATTAAAGGTGTACAGCTTATGTCTTTGGATGTTAAACCAATTTTCATCTTTCCCATTTTCTTAATGCATGTCATTTGTCTAGGTCTGACACATTGGATAGCTTGCAAATATATTTTTGCACGGATTCCAGCAATTTCCTAATTCTTAACATTTTAACAATCAAATTAAATGTAGTGCTTTATAAACTGATTTCCCTAGGTTATGGGATGTGAGGACTGGCACAATTGTTCGAACGCTTGAGACAAAGTCTTCTGTAACTAGTGCTGAAGTGAGTCAAGATGGCCGCTATATAACAACTGCAGATGGGTCAACGGTTAAGTTTTGGGATGCAAATCAGTATGTTGCTCTTTTTTTCAATCTATATATCTAGTAATCCATCTCTCTATTATCTGTGCCTCCGTGATAGAAATCACAAGCAAGCATTTTTTTCACTGGTTTTGCGTACATACTAACATGTCAACTCTTTTTAACAGCTTTGGATTGGTAAAGAGTTATGACATGCCCTGCGTCGTGGAATCAGCTTCATTGGAGCCGAAGTTTGGTAACAAGTTCATTGCAGGTGGAGAAGACATGTGGATTCGTGTATTCGATTTTGACACTGGAAAAGAAGTTGGTAAGTTCTCTGTTATTTGTAATTTGCTATTGTTTTGGATAATTACAAAAACTTCCTTTGGAGTTTGGCCTAATTACAAAAAGAATCAGTTATCTTTCAAAATTACAAATAGCCCCTCAAGATATTACAAACACCCTCTTGAGGTTTATATTTTCTTAACAAAGGTGTAATTTTTAAATTAGAAACAAGCATCAAGGGGCTGTTTGCTATTTTGAAAGATGTTTTTTTTTTTTGTAATTAGACTAAACCTCAAGGGTATATATTGTAATTAACCTTTTCTTTTCCATTCAATTTCCTGGGTTTAAGAAAAAAACTCTATTAATTTCTGGGGTCTTTCCGAGTGTTCTTTTTCATTCCGATCTGCCATCTTCCTTTCCTTTCACGGAGTTTCTTTTTTCCTTTTTCTTGTTTATTTTAGTTTTTTGACTTTTCGTTTGGTAAATTATAGGGTGTAACAAGGGACACCATGGTCCAGTGCACTGTGTGCGTTTCTCACCCGGAGGCGAATCGTATGCCTCTGGATCTGAAGATGGGACTATTAGAATATGGCAGACTGTTCCATTGGATCATACTGATCAAGATAATTCTGCTACCAATGGACCTTCTCAGAACGTAAAGGATATTGTGAATGAGGTTGCTCACCATATGGAGAGTGTGCTTATTTTCGAAGAAGAGAAGATTGGTTTGGGTGAAAAATTAACCGGTGTAAAGATGAAAGAGGCTAACTAGGTTATGTCTTACATCTTGTGTAATAAGTTTTACCGAGCAGGTTATAATGTTGATGCAGATGTTCAGGGGTTTATCTTTTTCGAAATAAATATAAGCTTTTATCATTTGCTGTTGTTCTTCCTTGTCCTCATGACCTCAAATAAAGGATTGACTTGAGATATAGTAAGTGGTAACTAGAATCTGGGAAATTTTGATTTGAAACATTCTGCTTGCCCTTGATTCAAGTCTACCTTTTCTCGTTAGGGGTGACCATAAATTTAGAAAACCCGCTCGAATCGTACCTCATCCCGTTGATAAATGATTTACAAAAAAATTGGGGGAGGTCTCTTGTGAGACGTCTGAGACCGTCTCACGGATGACGGAGCCCAATAATGCCAAACCCGCTGGAAAAGCCCAAAATCAAACCCTAAACCTAAACACAAGGCGCAAAAATCAGCAGCCACTTTTTTTCTCTCTCTACAGCAAACTCTCTCTCTTTCTCTCTCTATATTGGAGGAGGAGCAGCCACCCCCACGCCACACAGTCTTCATCGCCGATTTCATGAGTAGGAGTGCTCTACCACAACACAAACTTTCCACTATCCCTCGTCTTTATTCACAATTAATTTGTGAATCGATATGCTTTCTACCATTACAAACCAAGAAGTTGAAGGCAACACCAAGAAGAAGAGAAGCAGTATGAGTTCAGTTTAACAGTTTAAAGATTCTTAATCCTCGGTTGTTTTAGTACTTTTTTTTGTATTATGTAATGGTTTTTGTATAAAAATTATGATTCTTCTGTTATAGTGATTGTCTCCTTATAAAAAGACATTCGTTCAATTTCTATCCGTGTTATTACTTTCGTTCTTTTGTAATAATAAGTGATACTTTTATGCCGAAAACTCATACATTTAGACCAAAAAGTGATACTTATCAACTGAAGAGAATTAGAATTAAGTGCGGTATTTTGTTAAAAAAGTGATACTTTTGTAATAAAAAATGATACATTTAGACCGAAAAACAATACTTTTCTGCCAGAGAGAATTACTGATGTAATCTTTTTTTTAATTAAGAAGGTGATACTTTTAAGAACATAAGTGATACTTTTAAACCAAAATATGATACTTTTAACTGGAAGGAAATAGTGATGATGTCATTTTTAATAATAAAGTGATACTTTTATACTGAAAATCAATACTTTCTAACCGAAAAATGATACTTCTTAAATTACGACAAAGTAGTGATATTTGCATTATAATGTTGAAAAAGATGGTAATACTTGTGATTCAAAAAGTTATACTTTTAAAACAAAAAAAAATGTACTTTTACAATAAAGAGAAAAAAAGATTAATTCAGTTCCAGCAGCCATCATTTACATAATAATTCAATACCAATTTAATAAAAAAAATTATATTTCTACTATAAAATGCGATACTTTTAGAACAAAAAATGATACTATAAGAACAAAAACTGATACTTCCAACTGAAAGAAAATAATGATATTTTTAACTGAAGACTGAAGAGATGTAAAATAGAAGAGATAGAAAAATTAGAAGAAATAGTTTCAGAAGGTTATTGGGCAGTTACCAATGGGCGGGTTCAGGTATTTGGGCACCGTCTCACGGACACGGATCCAGATATCCGTGAGACGGTCTCACATAAGTTTTTGTGAAAAAATTGTGATTTACAATGCTTAACAGAACTCGTACTTCGTTGACCAGTGTCGGTTTTAGAACTAAAAATACCGTCCATAGCCACAGGCCCACACTACCCTTTTCAAGTTAAGCATAAGCTAAATGATTTTCTTCATTCTTGTCAAATAGAACATTGAAATTTTGATTCCAAGAAGGATATAATCAGATATATATATATATATATAATTTCGTTTTGAGATTTAGTAAACGGAACCACCACTAAACCACAACGAAATCACCCTACTTCTCATGCTAGACCACTATAAAATAGATTTGATCTTATTACGCATACAAAATTTTTGACAATATTCAAACATTCGACGAACAATAAGAAAAAGGAGAGACGAAAAATAAAAGAATACAGTTCAAATAAACCTACAAGAGAGTGGAGTGTTTTCTTGTCATGGGCCTAGAGAAAAAGAAAAATGGAGATAATGAAACCACTACAATCCAAGAAAATTGAAGCTAACACATCAAAAGCACACCCAAAAGGAGAGCAGAACTTGGGCTCTTACTCTTGACAGAGAAAATTTACAAGAAAGGGGCCGTAAGGATAATAGAGGGAAAAAAATGAGGACATTTAACAAGAACTAACTACATCAAATATAACCAAAGCACCCTATTGTTTTTGCAATTCTGGTTTTAATAAAAGCCTACTAATGAATGGTGTTACAGCTGCAAGCAGTGCCTTTGGACATTCCTCATGTGGAAGATGGCCACAACCAGATATTGCAACCATTCTCTGTAGATAGAAAATATATCAAAAATGTTAGAGAATAATAGGTTTAGCCTATCATATTTGGGGAAAAAAAAAGGATAACCAGAAAAACTGCCCCGAAGGTTTAGCCTCAAAATTAGAAATACCCCCTTAAGGTGTTACAAACACGCCCTTAAAGTTTGTATTTACCTAACTCCTGAGGTGCAATTTGTAAAATAGATGTATTTGTAATTTTGAAAGAAAACATCAGGGATAGTTTTTGTAATTATTTTTTGAAAAACGAACTTCAGCACGATAATTAACAAGAACCTTATAACATGGTTTTCAGTTTAAGAAGAGCAATATATATGCTCACTAAGATTTTTATTTTGTTTCACACAGCCATGTTCTAAATCTCTATCAACTTGAGATAGTTCCATGTTATAGACAATAATAGGTTTTTAGTAAAGAAATAGAAGTAACAAGTGAGGAGCAAATAACTCACAGAATTCACAAGTTTAGAAGCCAAGGTTTGAACGGACTTTAGAGGGACAAGGACGTCTTCAGACCCTGCAATAACTAATACTGGTAATGTTTCAACAGCTTGCAGCACCGATGCTGCCGTCTGTGGATGTAAGACCGTTTCATATGATAGTTTTCCAATTTCATGAAGTGCCTCATCCCAGCCTTCTACATGTAAGGGGGCCTGGCACAATACAGAGCAGCGAAAAAAAGAAAAATTAAAATTGTTAAAGATTATGATGTATCTACACAATATTTGGCGAAGATTATATAACATTAAAAAAAACTAATTAGCAAATAAATAGTTGCAATATATATATATATATATATATATATATCAATTATACTGCCAAGAAAAGTAATTGTGAACCCACAAGTTTTTAATATACAGACCCATAAGCATATTCAAAGAGAGTAAAGTGTAGTGTACACTAAATACAAAGTGTCTAATATATTTGTATAATTGACTTCAGTACATTCATATAAGGAAAGTTAAGAAAGAATAATATCTGATAAACCGAGCTATAATTGTGAAAAGCTGAGTGAACCGCCAGCCTGCACTTTTTAGAATTGAAAGCCACTTAGAGAAAATGCTAACTACCAAATCCTTGCATTTGACAGATTACGTCCCCAGAACAAAAGAACATATGCATGTGTTTCGTTGAATACAATTACAAGCAACAAAAAGAAAAAAAAAAATTCATATGAAGCAGCTGCTGAACAATTTAAAGGAACATATTTCACCGAAATGTCGAGATGTGATACACATGAATTGCACATATCCAACACAAGGTTTAACATAATAGTTGGCTGTTAGAAGGAAACTGATATATTAGATGAAGAAATAATACCTTATATAGGTTTAAGACTTCACTGGTCAGTTTGGTTGCATCATACCAGGCTCGACGATTCACCACTTGAGTAATTTCTGTTCGAAGAAGAGGACGCACCAAGTGCTTTTTCCCCAGAGAAGTGCGTAATAATATTCTTGCAAAAGCAGGAACCAATTCTCTTGACAAACTTACGTTCAGTAATATGATCCCCTTTAGTTCAAGCTGAAAACAAGCACAGGAATTAATCCCTAAGGTAGGGAACTAACATATTAATTTGGACTAACAAGAAGCACATATTATCCATATCAGCATATATGATCACAAATACACTGCTTTTTATTCCAAAATTATGAGTTCTAGTTCACACACACACACACATTTGGTGGGGGAAACTAAACACCATGCTGATTATCTATATCGTCATACATTAAGATTCACAGTTATTTTTCATCAGCACAGGTCAGCTTTTAGACTTTCTGCAAACGATGCAGCCAAGCATATAACAAACTTTTCGTAGCTCAAGCACTGATAGCTCACCCTATCAAAATGCACTTTCTGTAGCACTTATTACCTCATAAAAAAGAACTAGAATTCAAGCATTATAGAAAGGAATGACTGCAAACTAATTTGTTGTTAATAAACTTAAAACAATTAAATACATAATGACAAATTAACACAATTATGAATTCACATTTTCAAACAAAAAATTGGGCCTTAAAAAGTGGCATGCGTGGTGTTACATTTTGACAAATCGAAAGCATAAGAGATACCCTTGCAGAGCAATTAATAAAATCTACAGTCGCATACTTACATTCATGTTATTTGCTGATGACTGAAGTTTCTGCGCAGCCTTCAGGGCAAGCAGTCCTCCATCATCGTGACCAACAAGCACAACTGAGGAGAACTTCATCTCCAAGCAAAAAGAAAGAAGCAGGTCCACCTGAGGATTTAAAAAGCAATTAAACAATAGAGCCCTCCATAGAAAAATGAAAACCCAACACTAACAAGACCAACTTTCAAAGTGTAAGAGTAGCATCATATATATTGCAGGAAGACATGCAGTTCCAAGCTCCTCGGAATGTTCTAGCACAGAATTGATCCAAATATACTAGGGACAAACATATCCATGTCAATAATGTGGGTAACATGTACAAAGATGATCATGTATCATTTTATTACAATATCCTATGGACTATAGAGGACAACTTCCATAATTTGCTTACAATCCCTTCGTTGTTGACTGCTTGCATGACATAGGTTAAAGATACTTACAAAACCTTGAAAAAAGAATCTTATTTGACAAAAATAGAAAGAAATATATGTTAGCCATTGTCTGTGACTCTCCGTGTGTCAGTATCTGTATGCTATGAGAGACAGATATAGATATATATATAGAGAGGGGGGGGGGGGGGGAGATCCACATACTACACTAGGCAGATATTTTTTTTGAAAAACAGACAACATATGTGAATGTACTATCTCAATTTTCACCAACACCATGTTTTGATTATCGCAGCCATCATGATGTGTCGTCCTTGAATTAACAATGCATCACATACTGATTAGTGACCACTATTTGTGTAGAGTATACGCTTATTAATTGATGAATGTACAGCAAGCATATATAAGATTAATCACCTGATTGTCAAGCTTGTAAGGATTAGATATTTGACTCTCCTCCCAATCCTTGTGTCGTGGCCTTGATGTCAAACCCCATCCAGGCCTGTCAAAAGAAGCAACTGTACATCCTGTTTGCCTAGCCAGATCGCCCATTACGTTCCTCCAAGAGAAGACTCCTCCTCCAAAGCCATGGACTAAAACAATTCCAAATTGTTCAGTTGCGCCAAAATTCCGCTCCATCATAGGAGACCCCAGTTTGTTAAGTTCATCCTCCTCGCAAGTTTCATTTAAGTTCAAAATAGGCACATCTTCAGATATTGGGGATGTTGGAGAACTGGCCAGGAGGGGAGTATCGAGGGGGGAGGTGCTTCTAGAGAATTGGTTACTTATGCTCCTGTGAATACTATATTGGGTTTTCAATGGAACGATTAATGATGTAGGGTCAAAAAGGGTAGAGGAGGACAAGGAGCGGGAAGGTGATCCTGGCATGCTTAACTTGTAATGAACTGTCAGCCCTTGACAAGAAATGAATAAGCTGTCTATATCAGCAAGTAAACTAACTGGAAGTTCCCCATCATCATGTGCCAATCCTGGTGCTTTTCTCCTTGGTTCACCATCACCTCGAAAAGATTTCCCAGTAGATGGAGTGGGTGATCGTGGAACCTTCGGGTAACCAGAGAACACCATTTTGCAAGAAAGAACCTGGTAATCAGGTTAGAAGGTTATGTAAAACTTGACGTGAAGCAAACATGCTAAAAACCCAATAGATGAAGAGCAACTTATGAACATTTTAAACTAATATGTTCACCATTTAGTATCCTAGTCACATTTACAAGAATGACATTAACCTTCCATTGATACCATCCAGATTGACCTAAGTATTTCTTCTAAGACCTAACATATACAAACAGAGAACATATCTATTGGATAAAAGCTGAAGATGTGAGAGAGATTTCACGAACTTACAGCTTCTGGGTCAACACGGTGAAAAATGAGTTTCCTCCTGGCTTTGCAACTTGTTCGGTAGGCCACAACAATGTGCCCCAGAGCAAAGACAACAGATGAGAGAAACAAGACAGGCATTCCCCAGGATTTCTTCAGATGGAGCCTCTTCCTTGAAAGAGAAATTGAAGCTTCTGCCTCGAGTTGAGAGTTAACCGTGAAGACACAAGCCTTGATGGAAAGAAGAAGTATTGAAACGAAGGAGCAGATTGTTACGGTTCCTAGATAGGGCCCGTGTGACAGTGCTGGGCCATCACACATTGTATATACACCTGTTTCATTACACAAATCAATAAAACCAGATTAACTTTAAAAAACCAAGAAAGAATTTCTAGCTTTATTCATTCGATATTCATCATGCCCGAGCTCAATAACAGCAGATATTTCAGGTTGTGACACTTGTAATAAAAATGTCACTCGATTATTTTATGTTGAATCCTGATAAGATTATCTAAAAGCAAATAACAAATATAGCTTTCTGCTATAATCCTGCAGCATAGAAGATCTATGAAAAGACTAAAATATCTTGAAATATAGTAATTAACTGGAATTTTAAGGATGAAAAATGAATTTTTCAAACAGGAGTGAATTTTATTTCAGCTAAAGAAACTAACCTCCTCAATCATCACTAAAAGATTTTCAAAACATCAAGAGTCAGACATCCACACTCTGTACTCTAATTTAAAAGTTGGAAACTACACATACCAAAGCAACAACACAACATCATTCAAATATAAAATTACCAGTCTACTACATTAGCCGTATCAATCACTTATTTGTACAAAATAAAGAAAATAAACAAGAACATTATAAAGAAGAGACAGAAGCACAATGGCAGCGCAAAATGAACCCCAAACAGACCAAATTGCAAAGCCATTTTACACTCATTGCATAATATCACATCATCCAGTGACGGAATAACCCAAATAAAGCAGAAAACCTACATGTAATGATGAGAGATCTGACGATGGAAACAAGAGGAATATCCATAAGCGAGCTCTTAAAGGTGTATCTCTCCAAATGCTCCCTAAAACTATAACATTTCACGCACGTAAAGCTAGGAATTAACAAGCACGGCAAAACGGCGTCAATGATCGCCACCACCACCGGCAACGACACCACCAACAGCGACGTGACCATCGCCACCATGAAATAAACCGTCCTTATACCCCTTCGCACCTTCTCCCACCACCACCACCCCTTCACCATTTTTTCCGCCAACAATCACCACCAAAATCGGAAAAAATAAAATCCTCAAGTAGGCCCAATGGAAATGCGAGATCGGTAAGAAACCAAAACTCTAGAAGAACAACAAGAACACGAAGCCGGATGAGACGGCGTCGTAACAGCCATCTCCCGACGTCAAATCGCCGCAAATGCCGCCGTCGTCTCTCTAGGTTCAATCAATTCATCCACAATTACTCTGATCCTCTGTTTCTTAGAATGAACTTTCTCTGCTATATTCGTTTTCTTCTCCCCGCCGGAGTCTTTATTCTCTCTCTTTCTCTCTCTTCTGGTTCAATGTGTGAGAGAGAAAGATACAATCAGTGTGTGTTGTGTGGGTTTAATCCGAGTTGTTTCCATCGAATCAAAAGTCTGTAAATGGCATTTGAAAAAAGAAATAAAATAATGAAAAAACAATGTCATTAGTGGAGAAAAAGAAGGTTAATTAAGGGTAATTAATTGATCTGACAAACACTTGATTCCCCTCCCAAATATGCTGACCTTTTGCCTACCTGTCAGCTTTTTTAGTATTGGACGCTTCTGCCCCTATCTTTGTTATCATCCTTTTGTGTATCCCCAAGATTAAAAAAGTTTGTGCGTGCAACTTTCTTTTTTGACCAAAATGGCCTTTCCGTTGAGAAATTTAGGTTAGGTTATATTTCCAATGTCCATTTCCAAGTAAAGCTAACAATGATTGGGCTAGGTCAGCCAACCCGAGTCCGATGGACCAAGTCTTAAAATCGAGTTGGGCTGAGTCGATCAAAATTTTATCGTGCTGCATTATGTTCCAGTCCAGCCTAACAAGAGTATTTTTAGTTGGGCAAGTCGATCATATGTGGCTTCTAACCTTTTGAGTTCATCCAAAGTAGGTTCAATCTTTTTTGGGTCTCTAAAAATGAAGTCTAGCCTTATAGGTATGTTGGCCGGTCCGGGCCAATTTTGCCAACTCTAATTTCTAGTTTCAAGTATTGAAAATGAGAGGGTAGGAAACTCTTGAGTATATTTTCTTTCAACGTGAGAGCTTAAATTGTTTGGAAAATTGCACAATCCATTGTTCTAATTCATCTCATTCATCCTTTGATTTGGCGGACTGGTGGATGCATGCAGTGGCGGATTTACTTGAGGGTTTGGGGGTACAGCTGTACCCCCAATTTGAAAAAAAAAAATTAGTTTAAAAAATAATATTATTAATACTTTTGTACCCACAATTTTTAAATAAAATGATATTTTTAACAATTAAAATTAAAAAAGATCAAAAATATCTTACCCACTTTTGACACATTCTCCCACATTTTCTTCCCCCACAAACACTTTGTTCCCAAAAAAAAAAATTTAGAACTCAACTCACCCACCAAGTCTCTTTCCCCTTGTCTGAAAAACACGCCATCTCCATTCTCCAGGTCCAGGTATGGTTTTTTTCTCCCAAATTCAAATATGCTTTAATATTTTAATTAGTTTAATTAATGTATTTCTCTTTTAATTAGTTTAATTAATATTTGTCATTTAAATAAATTATTATCAAAACCCTGATTTGCAGACTTACTCACTTGCGAGGGAACTAGGAATGAAACAATTAATTAACAAGATGATTGAGTTTATCCCTTTTAATTAGTTTAATTAATGTTTATCATTTAAATAAAATATAAAAAAAAACCCAAATTACTTAATGATTTGCAGATGTACTCACTTGCAGTAGGAATGAAACAATTAATTAACAAGATGGCAAGATGATTGAGTTTATCCCTTTTAATTAGTTTAATTAATATTTATTATTTAAATAAAATATAAACAACACCCAAATAACTTAATGATTTGCAGACTTGCAGTTATGTAGTAGGAATGAAAAATCAATTAACAAGATGGTTGAGTTTATTCATTATTGTGTTAGTGAATGAATGGAAAAAAAATTATTTAATTCAATAAATGATTTATTTTGATGTTGTGAAAAAATTATGTTTTATCATTTTGGTTTAATTGTTGGGTGATTTGTTATTTACTATTAATTGAATTAGAAAATGACGAATGATACACCTAAGTCAAACTCAAAGAAAACCAAGACGATGGTAAAACAACCCGATCTTCGACATTTTCTGTTCAAGAAAGTGAAATCACAAGGAATTTCTTGCTCTTCACAAAGAGATAGTGTTGCTCCTTCCATTGATAGTGAGTCCCCTTCATCTCTACCATTTAATTCCCTCCAAGAGGAGGAAGAATTGCTATATGATGTTGAATTTCTTCCTCATGATCCTGGGAAAAGAATAAACATAATTGATTATCCTCTAAAACAACGAAATGCGGTGAGGAGAGCATATATTCTTAAAAAACCTTGTCAGCCAAAAACTCATGACTTTCCTCAAAGAGACATTGGAGGTATGCGTCGATTTAGTGTCTTGTGGTTCGAAAAATATGACTGGCTTGAATATAGTATTGAGAAAGATGCGGCATTTTGTTTTGTTTGTTACTTGTTTAAGAATGACATTGAATCTAACACGGGAGGAGATGCATTTGTTAATGAAGGATTTAGGTCATGGAATAAACCAATTCGGTTTGAGAAGCATGTTGGTGGAGTTAGAAGTTCTCATAATCTTGCTTATGAGAAATATGTAAATTTAAGAGACTCAAAAAAAAAAATCTATTATGCATGTTTTTGATAATGCAAATGATGTGATTCGAAGTGAGTATGAAACTCGCTTGAAAGCTTCACTTTCTTGTTTGAGGTTTCTTTTGCGCCAAGGGTTGACATGTCGTGGACATGATGAAAGTGAGGAATCAATTAATAGAGGAAATTTTCTTGAGCTTTTGAAATGGCTAGCAGAACATAATAACGATGTTAAGAAAGTTATTTTTGGAAATGCGCCAGGCAATAATCAAATGACATCCCCTACGATCCAGAAAGATCTCATCAACTGTTGTGCTAAAGAAACAACTAAGTGCATTATAGAAGAACTTGGCGATGACTACTTTAGTATTTTAGCCAATGAGTCGAGTGATATATCCCAAAAGGAACAACTAGCTCTTTGTTTGCGTTATGTTGATGGTAAACTAGGAATGGTAAAAGAAAGATTTATTGGACTTATACATGTTGGTGATACCACTGCTTTGACACTTAAAAGTGCAATTATGTCTTTGCTAGTGGAACATTCATTAAGTCCATCTAAGATTCGAGGGCAAGGGTATGATGGGGCTAGCAACATGAAGGGTGAGATAAATGAGCTTAAGACTTTGATTATGAAGGATACTCCATGTGCCTACTATGTTCATTGTTTTGCTCATCAACTTCAATTAACACTTGTTGTCGTTGCAAAGAAAAATAATGATTGTGGTTGGCTTTTTGAGACACTTACAAATTTGTTGAATGTGATTGGAGTTTCTTGTAAACGAAGAGAAATGATTCGAGAAATTCAAGCTCAAAAAGTTGCTCAAGCATTGGGAATGGATGAACTTGAGAGTGGATCCGGTTTGAATCAAGAACTTGGTTTGAAGAGGCCCGGTGATACTCGTTGGGGATCTCATTATAAAACTCTCTTGAATGTTATCCACTTGTTTCCTACAATTGTTGAGGTACTTGAAATGATTGGGAAGAATGCTTCAATTTCGGAAGATAAGGTAAAAGCCCAAGCCATTTTGTACTCATTAGAGTCATTTGATTTTGCTTTTATGGCACACTTGATGTTGATTGTGTTTGGGTACACTAATGATTTGTGTCTTGCTTTGCAAAGAAGAGATCAAGATATTGTTAATGCCATGACCCTTGTTTCTTTAACTAAGAACCTATTGCAAAAAACAAGAGATTGTGGATGGGAAGCTCTCTTGAGTAAAGTCACTTTATTCTGCACTAAGTATGCCATTGTTGTTCCCGATATGGATGCTCATTATATTCCACAAGGAAGATCAAGGCGTTTTGTTCAACAAGCGACAAACCTTCATCATTTTCAGATAGATGTTTTTTTAGAAGTCGTTGATTTACAACTTCAAGAACTAAATAATCGATTTGATGAGGTTAATATGGAATTGCTTACATGCATGGCTTGCTTAAGTCCTAAAATGATATGAAAACAAGCAAGACCCTCCTTACATATTTATTGGTTTATGAGAAATGATTTTGAGTATAGATGAATGAATGGAAATCAACCCTATATACTAAAAGAAAAAACAAGCTGCCACATGTCATCACTTGAACAATTTGGTACACGTGTCAACACCTTATTCTTCCAAATCCATGTGTTGCCTTTATATTTAGCCATGTGGCACACCATGCCACCACCTTATTCTTCCAATTATAAATTGATTTACTATATCAATTTATCATCAACTTAATAATTAAATTTCCTATTTCCGTATATAACTATTAAAATCCAATCAAACATTTAATCAATAAATTAAATAGTCCCAAAAATCAAGGACATAAAATTAGAAAGTTATTTTTGAGTTTACAAATTAATTCTGATTTAATTATTATTATGATACAAAAAACAATGATATAATTTTAATTATAACCTCTAATACTTATTATACTTTTATGTGTGATTTAAATCATTTATGGGGGTATAAAAATTATATTAAATATTTTTTTAAGCATGTCAAGGATTCATTATTTTCACCATAACTAATTTATTAGCTTTTGTGCAAAAGCAAACTACGACCAAGTATTTGAAATTAGCACAAATAAACAATTTTGTAGAGATTTTTCCCTTTCAAGAAAATATTCAAAGATTGAAATTACACTCTTTCAACCATTTAAACTAATACGGTTTGAAAATTCGTTGTTGTGACGAGGATGTTACACTTTCAAATAGAACACATAATGTAGTTTACAAAGAAGTTTTTTGGAGTTGAAGTGAACGATTATATGATACTCTTCTAAATTTTGAATTTATTTTTTAGTATTTTTAAATAGTATTTTGGATTTCTTATAACTTTCAGAGTTTGCGACACAAATTTTATTTTTTGATAAATCCGTGTAACATACGGGTGTTGTTCTAGTGATATCTATAGAAGAATTTTCTTTAAAATACGAAAATATTTGATAAATATAATATGTTTGTTTGTTTGTATTTGGATATTAATTTTAATTTTTTTTTTTGCATATAATAATTTGTGAAATCTATATATATAATAATAAGCTTATTTCCAAATATGTTTCCCCGCCTTTTTGCACTTGCTAAAAACGAAATTAGATACTTTCTAATGGAAAACAAAAAGTAAAATAAACATATATGTTCAATATCTTTGTACTTATATCATTTATTTTGTTAATCTTAATTATGGTATGCATTAACATTTTAATTTAGGTATGTCTAATTAGTATTAAATATTATATAATTGAATTTGGAAAGATTACAAAAAAATAGTTCGTGACCGATATTATTGTAATTTATCATTAATTCTGTCCGTTTTAATTTTGTGCATTAAAAATCTAATTTATATATGATTTATCAGTATTAGCTATTGTATTAAATAAATTCCAAAATATTTAAAGAAAATATGAAAATGAATCTGCATTATTGGCCCGATTTTCGTAATTGTACTGTACAATTTATCTATTTTGTTTCCAAAAAATCAATTTGATAAGATTTTATTCAATAATAAGTGGTGAAAAAATATAATGTTATTTCAAACTAGAATATATATATATATATATGGAGAGTGCTGATATATAGAGTATATTAGTGAGTTATTATACTTGAAATTTATATATTTTTAATTGTATTGTAATATCTATATATCTATAATGAGTCAGCATATCTTAATGTGTCAAATGTTTATGTTATATTCAAATCTATATATACGAAATTAGTTTCACATCAACCGTGAATATAACTTATCCATTATTTTGATGATGCATTTTTTTGTGGAATTGATCACCATCGTTATAGATTATTCAATACGGGTTAATATTACAAGTATCTACTAATTGGAGGTGTCAAAATGGGCTTGGACTAAGGGACCGCATTGTAATTTTAAAGGCTCGAAAAGATTGCACCTATGTGTCCCGAAATTTTGGTTGACCAGTCATTTCATGTGTATTTTTCATGGGTTGGGTCTCAAAAATAGCTGCCCAATGAAATTTCGTCATGGCCTGACCCAAATTTTTTCCTTGGCTCGATGGATCATCACATGTCGACCCATTTGACAATTCTACTTGTTATTAGAGTAGTCTATGCATCATATGGGGCCCTCATCTAGTTGATAGTAATTTTATCTAGTTTATATATTTAATTTTGAATATAATAATTTAGTGTTAAACCTGATTAGATTGATATAGTTTGAAAATAGTAATATATTATATAGATATAATTGCTAATTACGAGTCATATTAATGTTGATTGAATGTAACTATGGGAATAATGATTGGTAAATGCCATATTAGAGTTATGTAGAAGTTAAATATCGGTGTTATTGGTTTGAAATATTATTTTGTTGGATGTAAATTTTCAGTGGACAAATTAATCAAACATAATTTCAAATTTCATAATAATTGGTTTTGAAATAAAATCATACAAGACCCTAGCTAGTAGAGATGTTAAACGGGTCGCGATCCGTTTAAACTGAAAATAAATATTCTTTTATTACCTATTACTAGTAAATTTATTTTTCAAATTCACATCTCCCTCGTTTTTAAGTTTAACTTATTAAACAAGCTATAAATTCTTGAAAAAATTATTTTATTTATTACTTAATTTAGTTTTTTGATTTTTATTCTAAATAAGAAAATATCACATAGTTTTATTAGATTATTTAGGATATATAGTATATTTTTAAATGGAGCTAAATCTAATTTTATAATTTTGTTAATGCAATGTAATTATAAACTATGCATGCTTTTTTTATAATGAATAGATTAACTTTAAATGTTAAACTTAAATGTTATATATGATCAAGTTTAAAATATTAGATTTAAGTATATAATTTTGAAAATTTTAACTTATAGTCATATAAGTAATTACAAAAAAAAATGTTAATTCTGGTAACTTTAGTTTTATTATTTTATTTTTAAAATTAGATCATAAAATATTTAATTTTACAAGTTTGTTAATGCAATGTAATTAGAAACTTTGCATGAATTTTATTTATGACGAATAGTTTAACTTAAAATGTTAAACTTAAATGTTATATATGTTCGAGTTTAAAATTTTAAATTTAAATATATAATTTTAAATTTTTTTATTTATAGTCCGATAGTGGCCCGTTTAGCCCGAAACCCACTAGGGTTAGGTGTCAATATTGTCAACCTGTTTAACACCGACCCGTTTAGCCCGAAGTCCGCTATGGCTAGCCAGTTTAACATCTCTAACCTTAATTTCCATTAACTTCATCAAATGATTTTCATATTTTCAAAGAGACGGGGGTGCAATTTTGCAATAACATATTTATAAAATGTGATGCTTACTATGTTTGGTGTTATGTTTACTAATTTGGGAGAAAAAAAAAAGAAAAAAAATGCCTAATAAGGTAATATTCTCTTACCATGATTTTTTATTTTTTATCACGAAAACTTACAATATATTGTTGACTTCTCCTATAAATTTGACTAAAATTTTGTATTGGAATTGTCACCCCAAGATTGTGATATAGGCCCACTAACCTCGAGATGTTAAAAACATTGCTAATTTTAATATTGGGCATACTTCTCTAGGAAAAAACACATACATGCCAAACTCCTATGACCTATCTATCTACTAAGACCTAGCCCACCATAGAGGCTACGGTAAAAACGAGTCAATAAGAATGTCGGGGTTAATTTGGACAATAAAATAAGCAGTAAATATATTTTAACCGAGGTCAGAATACACAGACCCAATAGGGGTTTTATTTTTATTTATTATTTGCAGTGTCTGCTTGTGCATTTGGAGAGTGAAAAAATACATTTAGTGATTTTTTTCCGAGATAAAAATAGTTACTTAATTGAACTAAAGATATAAGGATTTTCTTATTTTAGGCTATGTTTGGTTGGAATTTATGAGTATGATATCACACCCATTTATAATATTTTCTTCATATTAATGTATTTGGTTCATCACACAATTAAGGTCCTGGAAAATGAAGTGGTCCGGTCCCTTATCAAAGATGAGTAGTTTTAGCAACTATAGATTTTGAAAATTAAGAAAATTGGTATGTTTATAGGAAATGTATAACTATTTGTTTTATTTGATGTTTAAAATAATATAAAGAGAGAAAATGAAATTTAAAAACGAAACCAATCTAAGCTCCAAACTTAGGTTCAATAGTAACTAAATGAAACATGATTTGTTAAAGAAAAATATTAGAATTGTTAAAAGAATTAATGCATGTTTGAGAGCATTTATGCAAAAGTCCATTCATAAAATGAAATTCTTAATAAGTGACTTTTCAAAAAGTCTTTAATTCCAACTTACCTAAAATGGACTTTTGGATAGGTGATTTATCTAGAAGTCCATTATAAAGGATGAACCTCATCCCTGAGGGCCCCTACTGCCCTTGCCCTAGATCTAGAAGTCCATTATAAAGTAACCAACAAATATCATTTATTATTGAAATGGACTTTTAGATCCAAAATTCCATCTCAAAAGTACTCCTAAACAAGCACTTATTAGTCATACACGGCTAGCCCTAAGTCCATTGGGTTTTAAAAGTTAGATTCAACACCATACCTATTCAAAATTGCTCTTTATAAAGAAAAAATCCTAACCTCTTTTTCTCTCTAATCATCACTCTATTGCATTTCTTCTTGCTCGTCATTGTGAATAATGGTTTTTAGCCATTTTTGGCCTGAAATCACCCATCCACATCATTTTATTAATTTAGTTTCTAAATAAGTGGTTTCCCACATAAATCTGGATTATTTGTTTGTTTTCTTATTTGTGATTTTATCGTGTGGTGCATCGTTTGGTTTATCATCGTCTTGGTGCGGTATTTTTTTTTTTTTTTGCAGATTCAAACGAGCAAGTTTTCGATCCGACAGAGATAACAAATCAGATATGGTCTTCAATAGGTTGCAGATCTGAAATCATATATATTATAGACATTATAGAATTTTCAAATTGTAGGCTTTAAGCCAATTTTTTTTGTAGTTCATCTTTATGGTTTTTAACAGTTTTGTTTCTATCTTCAATCGATGTACTGCTATTTTGAATTAATTAATAAAATTATTTTTTCTTTTAAAAAAAACACTATACCTATTCCAGACTTGCTTATTGATCGGTTTGTATCTTTCTATTGTTGTAAATCCAATTCTTTTTTCTGACTTTAGATTTCATATTCCAATATTCCGATTAATTATATGTGTTCATGTATTGAAATAATCAACATATACTGTAGATTTATCTTATAGACATATGTCTTTCATTCAATAAAGTGGAATGAAGTGTAAAATTGAAAATTTGAAGCCTTCCATTAAAATTCAAAATTGTCTTCTCTAAAAGCAGCAGCCCACTTTTTCAATTAAATAAAAAACATGTTTTCATATTAATTATATAAAATTTAAAATAATAATTTATTTATTTAATGCTAAACTTTTGCATGAATAATGTAAAAGATACTGAATGTAAATATAGATTTTGAAAAGACAAATTAATAATTATCAAAATAATTGTAATGAAAAAATAAATATATTTTCTGAATTTCAAATTTCAAACAATAAACAAATAGCAGAAAGTAATTAAAACAAATGCGACATTCATTTTCATATAATTAAAGGAGACAAAGTCCAACTTGGCTTGTTTGGTGGGGACAATTATTTACCTGGGCGGCACATGGTGAAATTTGTGAGGTTGCGCCGCCCGAGAAGCGTGACCGTCCGATACAAATATATAAAATACATCATCGAAATAAACGGAAGAGATCGTGGTCGGGTCCAGTAATCAAGAAATCTCCCTTATGTGGGCCCTTTATCCTGCAACCGCTCACTCTGATATCGCCACGTGTCGCTCCCTTACAGTCTCTCTTGCGGCGTCTGATAAAATACTCCGCCAATATACTACTGATGCTACGCCTTTTTTTTTTTTTTTTCCAAAACGATAGAAATATATTCATTACTCAAATAAACTTACACTCTAACTCCAAGAAAATGGCGCACCTCAACATACATACATTGATACATGTCAAGGGGAGAACTCCGTCAGAGAAAACCACCGTAATTCGAGGGAGCAAAACTAAAACTACTAAAAAAACAAATAAAAACTAAGAACTCCAAAGGAAACTAAACCACCTCCGAAAGGAGGACTAAGGCACTCCGCAAGGAGACTACCCAACTCGAACAAATCCGGGCACGAGCTACTACACGCACCGCAGCCCGAAATTACCGACCGCCTACGAGTTTCGCAAATCAACCGGTAAAAAAAACAAAAAAAAAAAGAAAAAAAAAAAAGCAAAAAATCGAAAAAAAAAGGAAAAGAAAAATGTCTCTCCCTCACCCGATCTTCAACAAGAATCCGGCAACCCATCACCTACTCGGCTCCAACTCTCCTCTTTGTAGCTCCGAGGCCTTGACTTGCCTCCACTCTCGATCGGAAAAACCGATCACCTCCGGTAACGCAAGATATATACCTTCATTGGCTCCATCATGAAACATGGTTGAGGAGGGGAGGGGATAAGGGAAGGAGGAGGAGGAGAGGGAGGGGAGGGGATAAGGGAAGGAGGAGGAGGAGGAGAGGGAGGGGAGGGGGGAGAGGGAGGGAGGGGGGGCCGGGATAGGTGAGGGAGGGAAGAAGGAGAATATTAGGGTTTTTACTTTTTGGGTAGAGAGAAGGGGGAGAGAAGAAGTACTGATTGTGACGGTCTGATTTTTTAAATACTGTCATTTATTGTTTTCCTCTTCTATTTAATTTGTTGTGTGTTTTGAAACAATTTTGGTCTCAATTTGAGGAATTTCAACTATTTTCAAGCTGCACAGAATATTTATTTTCCTAGAAAAATACTGTCATTTCAACAACTTCCTCTAATAATTCAAACTTATGACAAACAAGAGGTAAAATAGACCTTAACATAAAAAATATAGAATAATTTCTATTCATATTCCAGTTCATGTGTATTGACGTTCGGTTTCACATGTCCCACGTGCCAAACAATATCCGCAAGACAATCTTTGGTCTGGGTAGTTACCTCGGACAGATCGACAATCTTAATTTTCCCTTACCATGAACTTGGTAGGTTGATCACATTGTGAATAGTGTTGTTTTCGGTGTTTGATTTTCTCGAAAAATGGACAGAATAACGGGACTACATTATAAGTCGAGACGAGAATTGGATTCTCTATCCGCAAGACGAAATTGCCCTGTACAAGGCAATCGTCTCTAAGATACAATGATTTTCAAGATCGGCTTAGTAGCACTTGCAAAAGTCGAACTTACAACGAACTTAACATATTTTGGAACTTTCGAAAGTGCGGAAAAATAGACAGACTCAATATGTTGAAAGTATGCAAATTTTCGTATTTTCTGATGTCCAAAACAGATCCTGGGGGTCTGTTTATATAGATTACGATTACATCATTTATTTTTCTAAAATAAATAATGATATCACTTAAATAATTGGTCAAACATGGGTCAAAACCCATTTATTAAAAACCAATTTCCAACAAATAGGTCTGCACAAGAATGTATATAAGTTCTTGTGTTTTCATAATGCATTTTCATGACATGTAGAATACAAGCTTTTGCATCTTTATTTCGTTATATGACTTTGGGCTATGTGTAATTGTGCATTATACAAGGGTAGAAAAGTAACTTCAATCCCTCCTAGACATTTGATAAAGTCAAAGTGGCATTCTTAAGAAAAATTTAATATTAAATGTACATTAGTCACAATTTGGTGGAAAGTCCAAAAGAATTTGAATATTGTCACCTTATACTGCACAAAGAGGACATAACTGATAAACATATATAGTTTACTCAACCAGCACTTTTGATTAGGGATGACAATGGGGCAGGACGGGTATCTCAATACCCAGACCCGTCCCTTTCCTCCACGGGGTGGGGCGGGGCAATCCGCCACAGGTCACAGGACGGGACGGGTCACTCCATGTTGATTTTTTTTATATATTTTTATCTTATATTTTATATGATTAATATTTTTTTAATATTATATTTTGTATAATAAATACAATTTGTTTATACAATTTGTCACTATATATGTTAAATTTAATATTAAGTACATAAAACTATATTATTTTATATAATATATATGTAAAATATACATTAAATATATTTAAAAATAAAAATTAGCATGGGGCGGGGCGGGGTGGGTACCCATGGGGGCCAAGCGGGGGTGGGGTGCATGTGACGCCAAAATTCTAGGTAGGAGGGCCCAACTAACAATAATATAAAAATAAAATATAATATATCAACTCTAATAATAACAATATAAATAATTATCAATTTAGATAAAATCAATTTATATATTCAATCACATTTTAATATTCAAAAATAAATAATAGAATACATGTAGATTCTTATATCATAACATTTCTCTTGTGTTCATCACATTTTGAAATCGTTACATAATAGCTTCATTGCTAATATTTCTAAATATATAATTTTCAATGTATGTTCTTAAACAATCATTCAAGAAATTTCCATCTCCCATTGGATTGCTTAGTGAACTCTTGATGATATTCATTGCCCAAAAGTTCTTTCCATTGTGGCAGGTGCAACTCGTTAGATCAATGACAACTTAACCAACAAATAAACCAATGAAAAACAATATATTTTCTTGTAGCAACCATCTTTTGAGTAAGACCATACAATTTGATAATATAGCTTAACCAAACAATTATACATGAACTACAATTTTTAATAAATTACCAAAAATGGCAAAAATTATTCACAATAATTCATATAATAATCGATGATACAACAAAAAAATTAAATATCAGAGAAGAAACAACAAATCCGACAAAATTAATTAATATATATACACTTTGATAACATATATACTAAATATAATTCATTCTCATTCAATTTAAATCTCAAGACAATAAGGTGAAGGAGTTAGCCTTAATTCAAACCTGATGTCTGAGTTAGATCCACCACTCCTCCTTAACCTTGTTCTATGTCACAAATCGCTGGTGCAATTTTCTTCACCAAAAAATTGGATGTTTGTTTGTGCGTGAACAATTACTACCTCATCCCCATAGGAGTTTTGACTTTAATTGGTAATTGCTCACTTTTCTTTTTTTTTTTTAATTTTTATTATAATTATAATATGAAATGACAAAAATACCCTTAATCTTTTTGAAAATCCCTGGGGGGCCCAGTGCCCCCTTGGCCCTATAGTCCCTTCGTCTCTGGCGGGGCAGGTACCCATCGGGGCGGGCCATTTTGCCATCCCTACTTTTGATAATATTTTTGTAATATCTGTTTCATAATTTCACTTTTTTCTTTTTAACTTGAATCTATTTTGTCAAACTAAATATATATTGCTTTTGACGAAAAAAAGTATGATTTTCCATGAGAAGAATAGTTTAATGAAAATTAAGTGGTCCCATGCAAGACTTTGCATCACCCGTGTACAAACCCAAGTATTCTTCAGCAAACCACCCCCTAAATACCCCCACCCCGACCCCACCCACCCCACCCACCCCCCAGAAACATTAATAAATAAATAATAAAATAAATTAACAAAATAGAAATAGTATAATAATAGTAATAAAGAAATATGGTATGGTTTACTACAGGGCCACAATAACAGATCATGGGTGAAAGCTTTATTGCTGGTACAATCAAATCTTCTTTTAGCTTTTCAATGTATATTGGCGCCATTGATTACAAAAAAGGTTAAAGAAATATAAAAAGCGTGTCTTCTGGTATTACTGCAGATATGATTTTGATTTGACATTTTGATTTTTGATCAACATGAGTTTGCATGCATTAACAAATCTTATTAATTTCAGGAAGAAAAAAAAAGAAAGGTATGCCACTAAAGTTTAAATTAAAGAGATGGAATTTCTAAACGCTTAGTACAAAGTTAAAGTGAAATTTTCGAAAAAGAGATTTCATATGTTTATTTTTCCCCCCCTAAAAAGGGTCGATGTTAAAGATTTTGAGTATCTAATTTCGTAAAAGAAATCAATTCATCTGGGTTCTTGGATTTTTTTCGTTTGTTGAACATCTAATTTTTATATATTATAATTATTTTCTCTTATGATCGTGGGTTGTAAATTAACGGAATGTGGAAATGGGCCTTGGGGTTCTAGAGACAAGCCAGTAAAACTCATCTAGGCTCTTGAATTGTTCTTCGTTATTGGGCTACTTCGAACTTAACTCAGAAGAGAAAAGGGGGATCCATTTCAGTTTTTTTTTTTTTTTTAATTTCTAAGTCAAAATGAATTTTGTACATAAAATGTTATTACAAAATAGATCAAATGGGTCTGAGACGGGTTTGGATATAGACTATAGTTTCTTAAAACCTTATAACCGGTTTAGTCTTGGGTCCAGGCAGATCCAGTCCAAATCCAACCCCTTGTCATCTTTATATTAGTTGGCCAGTATTGATGATGTTTTTAGAAGTATGTTGCACTCGTTGTAGCTCCATTAACTATACGTCCCTTTTTCATAAAATTGAGGACACTTGTTATTCATATATATACCAAGTGCACTACACCAAGTGTAGCATAAATATTAATTATTAATACTACACGAAGGTGGAAGATTTGTGTCGCATATTTTATGTCAACAATGATTTTGCAAGTAGTTTTTTTATCGGCTACATAATTGGAGATTAAATACGTTTTGAATTGAAATATAACCACATTATTAACAAAGTCCGATTCTAATAATTCAATTCAGTCATCCGAATATGGCGATTTAAGTTCTGATTAATCAGGCTATAATTTTGAAATGTTTTCTACAGGCCGCACATCTGGAGAAACTTTCCCACCCAATGATCTCAAACTATAGGGACAAAAACTATTTAATATAATTCAAAACGCAGGATGTTAATGCAAACCAAACTCACAGCTAGGAGCATCAACTGGACAATTAAATAGGAGTATATTATATAGAGGACTCAATTTACACCAAGGTTGCATAACAGCAAACAAAAATTTAAAAACTATATATAATTCCAAAACCTACAAGAAAGAAAATTGTAGAACATTACAACAACCGGGGACTAAATAACAACACAAGGTATGAACAAGAAAGTCATGCCTTCCACTCAAAAAAAAAAAAAAAAAAAGAAAGTCATGCCTTAGTTGGCCATGTTGCTTGTGCCGACATGATAATGCCTACAATTACACCGAACAATCCAAGTGCACTGCCAAATATCTCGATAACAAGAATTTTAACAAAGAGCGACGAGTTTTGGGCATCGGATAACGCACAGCTGCTTCCTATGATACCAACGCATAGCCTTCACGAAAGCAAAAAAGGAACACATTGAAAAAGTTAAAAAAATAAAATAGTGCAAATTGCTTTAAGTCGAAGGTCATCTCGTTAAACTGTCCAAACAAGAAGAAAAATTAGAACTCACCCACAGACAAGGTTAGCAAAGCCCACAATTATTCCAGATGCAAATATAGCATAGCCAGCTCTCATGGACTCGGGATCATGCATTCTTGAAGAAGGCACACTCTCAAGCTTTGTCTGAAGAATGATGGCCACAATAACTCCATATATAGCAACAGCCTCACAGAAAATCACACTGAGGATAAAATTGAAAAAAATTAACAACAATTCCATGTTCAGAGGAATACCGACATGTAATTTTTCTACTCAACTACATTGCTAGAGCAAACAGTAAGAAGATGATCTTCGTAAAAATATATAGACCATCAGGTATGAGATTTTGTTAAACAGATGTGGCATAAAACCTTGAATGAGGATTTATCAAAATGAGTTCATCAAACATTTGGCCGGAAAAGTAGGTGGATCTCCTCACTTGCTCTAATAATCACTTTTTGTTAAAAAACACAATCTCCACATGGATCCTTGATTCAGCATATGCATAGGTATGGCCGCATGGCACTATAAAAAGATAAACATATTGAAATAGAACTCCATTAACTGATCAAGAAACAATCAGCTTGAAAGTGCCCAGAAATCTTGAAAGTTTACAGGATAGGAAAAGACACGTGGCAAACACCTTAAAAGTTAGACATAGTACAAACACTTAAATCTCAATATACACTCACGTCTGAAAATATATAATTATTACATAGGTGCAGCTAATCCTATTGCTAATCAGATATGATGATATTCAGTATCGTCATTTTACTGTTGTGCACTGAAGGACATTGAATCCCACAATGTGTTGGAAAAGAACAAAAAGATGATGGTGATTATTGTGAGTTCAAGTCCATCACTATTCCAAACTCAAGTTTCTAAGGTATATAACCCGAAAAAGTCTATGTAATAATTGTCATGCAACAAAAAGTTCGGTTGATCCTTCTGGCTCTTAATATCGTTATTCTGACATCTCATATTGAGATAAACCTACAATTTTCTAACATTTGGGTCGCCAGCAATCATACTAACCATCTGATTCCTAACAACTTTCAATGGAAACATACCCTCGATTGACATGCATCAATAGAGTAATTTAACTCAAAACACAGATTGAGCCACGGGAAGGAATGGATGTAATACATAATTACTTCACTCATAAAATTTTCAGTCTAATGATACATATTCTCATCTTTGACTCTTCATGCACGACATGGATCTTACCATTAATTTCATGGCCCTCAACTCGAACACCTTCACCATATCAATTGGGATCAATTTCTCATTTATACATTTATTTATTTAATACTTATAATGATTAAATGTAATGCAATCCTAAAAAAAGTACTATTTGAGAAGGCAGCCATGAGTGATTACTTGTTATTCGGCTGTGGCTGCAGCTACAGCAGGATAATATATATATAACTATTAATTCAATTTTCTATTTTCTTCAACTTCAACTTCAATTGATACTACATTCTTCATATAATCATATTTCATCTACACTTAGACACACAGTGCGTGCAAGTGTCGAAATAGTTTCACCAGCATCTTAAAAAAAAAAGTAATACAGAATTTCCATAACAACTGAATCCAAATCAACCAAGATTCGCAAGTACCTGATTAAGTTTTTGGAGGTAATGCGAGGAGCTTTGATGGCAGCACCAATTAAACTACTCCCGGTTATATAAATTCCCCTAAATATCCAAAAAGTTCAGCAAACTTAGAGGGAAAAAGAGGCAGAAAAAAAAGGGAAAAAGCCTTGAGCATAGGAGAAGTACATAAAACCGCGATAATTAAACAAATACCAGGCGGTGCCGAGGACGGAAACGCCGATTGATATGGCAATTCCGACGGCGGAGAAGGTGTAGGGAGAGATCTGAACCAGAGCCTGCGACCATGAGCTCGATGACGTCACCATCGTGCTTCTCTGTCTTGTTTGTTCTTCCGCGAGATCGTGAAACAAATATATGAATAGTTTTTCTGTTGAAGAAAAAGAGTCAAATTTGGAGAAAAAAAAAACTATGGGGCTGAATGGAGTGGGCTTATATCTATTTTGGTTTTATATTGGACTGTATGGTTTCGAAGTTCAAAAAAGGTAGTGTATTGGGCTCAGTGGACACCTCCACCCACTTACCCAAGTTCTCAAACAAAAAACACAGTTTAGTAATTTTCAAATCCTGTACAAATTTAATGAGGCTCATTTGCATTTAGTCTTACTTGATTCAAAATGGGCTGCACCTAAATAAATGGGCAATTGACACAAATACCTATATTTTTTAAATCAATGTCAGCCTTTTACGCCTTTCGGTACAATTTTACCTAAATTTACGCTCCCGCCCTTTTCTTTACACAACAATACGCTGCAGCAAAAATTCCCGAACATTTTTACGCTTTGTTTCAACATTGTTTCTAACATGTTTCAAACATAGAAACACCAAGAAACAATATAGAAACAAACCAGAAACAATATAGAAACACCATATGAGCAAAAAGAGTTACAAATAGGTAAAAATTGTATGACAAAAACTTGTATAGGACCGTCTTACGGATCCTATTCCGTAAGACGAATCCTACCTACGACCCGCCCAAATGCCCTTGACCCACTGACCCCAGTGCCTAGCCCACCACCCTACCCGCCAATGCCTTGACCCACCACCCACCGTTATATTTAAAAAAAAAAAAAAAAAAAAAACGCGCTTGTGGGGAATTGAACCTGCAAGCCTATGGAGACATAACCACTGGTGCTTGTTGTGCATATTTACTATAATCATGAGTATAACCATGAATATAAAGTTTCATTATCATCCCTTCATTTTAAAATTTTAAATTCTTTGAATAGGAATGATACTTTATCCGAAAATAGTGATACTTTTGAGTAATAAATATGATACTTTTAAGGTAAACATTGATATTTTAATTTTTACATATTCAAAAAATAAGATTTTTTGATATACTCATTCTAGTCTCATAGCTAATGTTTTTTACATTGAAAAACTGATACTTATGCTGGAAATAGTGATACATTTGATATTAAATATGATACTTTTATGATGGACAATGGCCTTTTAAAATTTTAAATTCTCTGAATAAAAAGTAATACTTTAACCGAAAATAGTGATACTTTTGAGTAAGAAATATGATAGTTTTAAGGTGAACATTATTCAAAAAATAAAATTTTTGATGTACTCATTCTAGTCTCATAGCTAATGTTTTTACCATTGAAAAACTAATACTTGTGCTGGAAATAGTGATACTTTTGATGTTAAATATGATACATTTGTGATACTTCAATCTAATGATTTTCTAATATGCGATTGTATTAAAAAAACATGATACTTTATCCCAAAAAATGGATATTTTTACTCATAAAAGTGGTACTTTTAACTCTGTCATATTTATTTTTCTTTTTTCACTATACTGAATTCATACTTCGTGATTTATTTACAAAAACATGATACTTTATCTCAAAAAATGGATATATTTACTCATAAAAGTGTTACTTTAGCTCTGTCTTATTTATTTTTCCTTCGTGATTTAAAGTATCATGTTTTTTTAATATAGTCACAAATTAGAAATGAAGGAAAGAAGAAAAAAATAGAAAATAAATATGATGAAGTTAAAGTAACACTTTTATAAGTAAAAGTATCCGTTTGTTGAGAGAAAGTATCATATTTCTTAAAACAGTTACAAACTAGGAACAAAAAAAGAGGAAAAAATAAAAATAAATATGATGTAGTTAAAGTAACACTTTTATAAGTATCCATTTATGAGATGATGTATCAAGATTTTTTAATAGACTTGGGTACGGTTCTTAGCCTTTACATTTATAGGCATTTTTAATTTTTTTTAATTACCAGGCGTATTTATGAATAGGTTTATATAAATAATTTTACTAAAATTGCACAATAAGTACTAGTGGTGTAGTGGTAGAACACCACCTTAAGTATATTAAGGTCGCTAGTTCAATTCCACGCGTGGGCGGGGTGTGCGTTGGGTTGGGGGATGGGCCGCGGGGTGGGGCGTTGGGCTGGGGCTGGGGCGCGGACAACGGGTCGTGGGTCGAGCTGGGGAATCCGTCTTACGGAATAGAATCCGTAAAACGGTCCTAGAGGAGACCTACTCAAATCGTAAAAAATATTTAAAACACCACATGAATAAAAAGAGCTTAAAAATAGGTAACAATTGTATTTATACATTGAACACTACATGAAAACAACAAAAACAATTATTAGAACAAAATTAAAAATATTATAGAACAACACTGAAACAATAGAAACAATGTACAAAATAATATATGAATAGAAAAAAGCATAAAAAATAGGTTAAAATTATTTTGAAACATCGAAACAACAAAAAAACAGCATAAAAACAACAAAGAAACAAATTTAAATAACATCGAAACAACTTATATAACATGTAAAATAATAAAGGAACAAAAAAAACGAAAAAAAAATAAAAATAATCAAAAAATATGCAGGAGCGTAAAAGAAAAATAGGTACAAAAGTAAAGAATTAGGTACAAAAGTAATAGAAGCGTATTGTGAGGTATGGAGACCAAAATAAGCGTATTCCATGTAATTTTCCCTAAATAAAGGGGATGGCTGATATTGATTGCTATATGACGGGTAATTTAACAGTTTACCGTGTTTTTGGGAATTTTTTGTAAAAATGTAGTGGAATGTTTATATATAATCAATAGCGCCTACACTTAAATTAATTATATGCCCAAAATCCACTATATTTTTACAAAAAATTCCCACAAACAAGGTAAACTTTTAAATTACCCCTATATGACCCAATTATTAGAGGCCCACCAAAACAAATTAAAGAGGCTCACTTATTAAGCCCAAAATTGTTGGCCCAAAATGAGCTGTAGGTTTCCTGCACCGTGCTGAACGAATACCCTATTTCAAAGCCTATAATTTTTAGGGGTGACCACAATAGGGTTTTGCGTTTTTTTGAGTAAATTTCACACCGAATTTCTATATGCGGTTCGCTAAATAATATTTTTAAATCGCGGTTTTATGAAGTAAAACCGAAAGTGTGGTTTTAAACGATGGTGGGCGGTTTTGTGGTTTCAAAATATTATATAATTGGTAAATTAGTATAATTTGTATGATATTTAAAAAAAATATATTATAATTGAAAAGATTTTTTTTTTTCAAACTAGATGTATTTTTTCAAATAAAATGCACATTACAATATCTTTTATTTCACTAACATTCAATATATAATACAATGTAATATTGTTATATTTTAATGCAAAACATAATGCACTTTAACAACATTGAAAGAATGTAAATGCATTATGTTTAGTATGCAAAGTGTGAATCTAATTATATCATTCATAAAATTAGTTCTTAATATATTTATTGTCTAATTATTTAACTAAAGACTAAAGAACAAAATTTTGTTTTACCCTAAATTATAGGTGCGGTGAGGTTTTGGTGGTTTTTAAAATATAAAACCATAACCACACCAATAAAGTGGTGCAGTTTCTATTTAATATTTTAAATTGCGATTTTTGGTCATAAATTATTATGTTCGGTGCGGTTCGGGTGGTTTTTTAAAATTTATGATCACCACTAACTATTTTCACCATTTTCTGAGGTACACAATTGTTTGCACTAATTAAAAGACAATATCTCTTAAACAAATGCTTGTCATCCCAGTCCATTCAATTCCTGGTCACATCAAACATTCTAATGTTGAGTGTTAATTCTTTCAAAGGTAAATTTGCATTTTGCCCGCCAAACTAAGTTTGACACTTTGTCTATTAAACTTTGAAAAATTCTCTTTTGCATGCCTAACTTTGAATATTTTTCACTTAACCTATAGGAGCTGACTTGAGTCTATCATGAGTTAACAAGTGTCAACTTTTGGTTGGTTTTTCTCTACAAAGGAGGAGGGAGCCAACGAACTCAAAATCGATCAGGTGTTTCTAAATTCTCTTCTCATTCTAATTGTTAATTATGTCGATTAAATTTTTAACGTAGAATGTGAGGGGTATTGCTAACCCGGGTAGTCAACGTCATTTGCATGCGTTAATTTCTCGTCATAAATTGCCCCTCGTTGTGCTTTTAGAACCTATGACTTTGCCGGAGTTTAGTTTCTATTGTCGTAGATTTGGCTTTGATAATGGGTTGAGTAATTGTTCTAATCATATTTGGATTATGTCTGCTGCTCATTTACATTTTGACATTCTTGTTGATCACGCACAACTATTACATTGTAGACTGTCTTCTGTATTGTTGCCTCAGCCTATTTATTTGACTTTTGTGTATGCTAAATGTGATAGAGTTGCTAGATATAATTTGTGGGACAACATGCGTGAGATTGCGATTAGTATGGAAGGGTTGCCCTGGCTTGTTAGTGGTGACTTTAATATCTTTTTGCATGATCATGAGAGGATTGGTGGTACTTCTGATAGGTCTGATGAGATGTTAGATTTTGCTTGTATGGTTGCGGATTGTGAGTTATTTGATGCGGGGTGTGAGGGGCCTATCTTTACGTGGGCTAGAGGTGGGCTTCAGGAGAGACTTGATAGGGCTTTGTATAATGAACACCGGGCCGATGTGTTTACTTCTTCTATTGTTACGCATTTATCTCGTGTTCGCTCGATCATGCTCCTTTACTCATATCTTGTCGTTTGTACCGCATGTGCCTCGTTCTTCTTTCCGATTTCAAAGATATGTGGATACGTCACCATACTTTTTGCGGGTTGTCAAGGAAGACGGGGGCATCCTAATGGTTGTTTTGGGATGAGGAGCTTGCGGCCAAGTGGAATAAGCGGACTCAAGATTTGGAATCACCAGGCGTTTGGTAATATTTTTGATCGGGTTAGGGATCGACCGATGAGGCGATTTGCTGCTCAGTCGTATATGATAGTGATCCGTCTCCGACTCATCGGTGAGCTTCATCGTTGTGTGGCCGAGTACGAGCTACGTTTGAAAATGGAGGAGGATTTTTGGCGCCGAAAGTCTGCGTAAGTGGCGATCGAGGGGAGCGCAACACTAAGTTTTTCCACGATTTGTTAAGCGAAGCGGTGTCGCGCTAGATCCACTCGATTGACGATGATGGGGTGACGATCACACAGATTCTCGAGATTCGAAGTCGGCAATCGATTATTTCGTCTTTATTGACTTATGACTTAGAGTATCGACTCCCCGTCGATGAGTTCTTTCCCGCTTCCGATTTCGTTGATCTTGATGGACTTTGTCTTTATGCCGACGGCTCGGGATGTTCGCGATGCGGTGTTTGGGATTGATTCGCCTCTAGCATTTCTGGGCCTGATGGATTCTCATCTTTGTTCTTTCAAAGACCTTTGTGGGATTTCGTCGGATCGGATGTTGAGGATGCGGTGGTTGACTTTTTCTCGGGTAATCTCATGCCGTTCACGTCACGCTACATCTATAGTTCTCATTCCGAAGGTTCCTCACCCTCGTGGATTGAGTTTCACCGACATTAGCTTTATGCAACATGACGAATAAGATTATCTCTAAGATTATAAATGCGCGGTTGGTCTCGATTACTCGCCTTTGATTGTGTCGCCGAATCGAGTGGTTTCACACCCTGGTCGTGTCATCTCGGATAACATATTACTCGCGCGAGAGCTTATCCATGATATCGGCCAGCCACGGAGATTCCTAATGTGGTGATGAAGTCGGATATGGCTAAAGCTTATGATAGGGTGCGATGGGATTTCTTGTATACAACTATGATTCACATGGGCTTCCCCGTTCGGTGGATTGATCCGGTTGGCGGTATGTATTGAGCATCTGCGGCCTCGTTCTAGTTAATGGTATCCCTTCGGATATTTTCCTTCGACTCGGGATCGCTGCGGCAGGGGATCATCTATCTCCCGCCTTGTTTGTTCTGCCAATGAGTATTTATCCCTGGGATTGAATTCCATTATTAGACGACACCGGATATGATTTATCGGACGCGATGGGGTTTTCCTGACTCTTTTGGCCTATCTTTGATGATATTGTTATCTTCACTTCAGGGCGTCGACGATGGCCTCGTCACGTTGAGGCACTTTCTCGAGCACTATTCTCGCTACTTACGGCGGTGGTCGGTGTCCGTAAAGAGTAGATTCTTTCTCGCCCCACGTTACATTGGCGGTACCGGGAGCACATGGTTCATGGTGACGAGGCTTTGTTTGCGATGACTTGTCGATGACTTATTTGGGTGTCCCTTTGTTCAAGGGGCGAATGGCGAAAGAGCTCTTCATCCCGGTGATTCGAGAGGATGTTGGATAGAGTTCTTTGGGTGGTCGACGACATCTCTCCTTTGGTGGTAGGCTCGCTCTTATTCGGAGCATGCTAATGGCCACCCCGTTGCATATTCTTCGTGTCATGCGGCCGTCAAAGACAGATTCTGCGCGATTGGAGCGAGATCATGGCTAGATTCTTCCGGGGATCCTATGCGGGACGAAGAAGACTCATTGATCGATTGGGATATTATCTCGTCATCCTATTTACGAGGGTGGGCTTGGGGTTGCGAGACTTTCAAATATTGGCCGACGCCTTGATTCTGAAGTTGTGGTGGAGGTTACGCGAGGCCATTCGTTGTGGGCTCAATTCTTGATTAGCAAATCTTATTCAATGGGCTTCGGTCTCCTGTGAGAGCCTCGTAACACATAATCATAGTCATCGATGGAGCGCTTGAGGCGGATCGGTATTCGAGCCCGGGAGCGGATTTTCTCGTCTATTGCGTGGTAGCCGTGTCGGTTTACGGGATGATACTTGGTTTGGGCATCGGCGCTTGATCATTGTTTGGATCGGCCGTTGGGTCATATGACGGTTGATTGTTCATTCGCGATGATATGTGGGATAGAGATAGATTGTATCGTCTTGGTCTCCATATGTGGGCTTCCTAAGAGTCTCATTGAGGATATATCCGGGTTCGATTCTGGCTTTGGGTCCGAGGATATCATGCGGTGGATGTTTACCTCTCATGGTGGGTTCACTATGTCTTCGCTGGATTCTCTCCGGGGTAGAAATGCTCGGAACCTACGTATGGTGCCATTTGGAACTATGCTCTTATTCCTACTATCTCTATATTCCTTTTGCGCCTCCTTCGTAATCATCTTCCCGTGGATATCAAGCTTCGCATGTGGCACTTCCCTTGCCTCACGTTCGTTGTTGCTTGAATAATCCACATTCATCTCCTCAGTCGAATCTATCCCTCACCTCTTTTTGATGAATGATATTGTTCAAATCAGTGTGGAATCACTTTCTTCCTTGGTTTGACACTACACTTCCACACACCACCGATATGATATTGTTCCTTTCATTTTGGAGGAATCGCGCACACGGATCACACACGAGGCACTTGAGTCTCTTGGTTCCCTGCTGATTTTATGGTTTGTCGGACGGAAAGGAATAGTGTCAAGATCGACACCTTCCTTTCTTGGCATCTCACATTATTTGGCGGTGGAGCGGTATCTCGGATTCTTGTTTCGGTCGGCGTCGAACCCATCGACGTCCGGATGCTTCCCTATTGTTGGCTTTTTACAGGGGAGTGCTCCACCACAGTTCCACGCAGCCGAGGATTGTGATTTGACGAGCCCCTCGCTCTCCTCGCATCAAGTCAACACGGATGGTTCGTTTGATCGGGACACATTGATTGCTAGCGGAGGGGATTGATTCGAGATCATTCGGGCGGACTTATGTTGGCTTTTCATTGTTCTCTCCAGCGGTGTCTAGCTTTCATGCCGAGCTTCTAGCGGAGATGGGACTGTGGCATGCCCGCTCTTTTTCTCTTGATTTGGATCGAGTTGACGCAATGGCGGTGGGTCACCACAATCACTTCCGGTGGCCTCGCTCTTGGCAGTTCAAGACACCCCGATTCGCATTCGAACATGCTTTGAGGACCTTCGATTCGATTTCCCACATACACAAAGAGGGAATCGACCAAAGATCACCTTGCGAGTTGGGAGTCGCCGCTCGTAGTCACATTGTTGATGAGGGCACGACTTCTCACCACCTCCTGGCTCTCATCGGATGGACCCGGTTGGGATATCCGAGCTTGATTTTCATAGATCATTGGTTCTCTTTTTATTTTTAGATATCTCATTATGATAGTCTTTCTAGATATCATAGTGATAGGTTATTTGTTCTTTGATTTTCTCCCGCCTTGGCATGACATTGTATGACATTTTGATTGTTTGAAAAAAAAAAATTACATCAATAAAAAAAACCCAAATGAGAAGGTTTTTTTTTAATAGTTAACAAAAAAAAAAAACTTTTGATTGGTTCATGAGGTAAAGTAAAACAAATCATATAGTTCAAGGTTTAATGAACAAAATGCAAAAAAGTTATAGTTTGGATCAGGGGTGGTTTTGGGGCGGCGCAGGTGGTGCCGCCGAATAGGATCCCCATCCAACAAGGACCCCGGAGTTTATATATATATATATATATATATTGCATATATATCTTTAAATATTGAAATAAAGGACTACATAAAGAAATGGTAAGAGTGGTTGAGCCTCTAATTTGAATTCTAGAGGTGTGTTCGGATCTAGACAACAACCAAATTGAAGTCACCTTTTTCCCTTTTCTACTTCTCAACTTTTGGTTTTTTTTTTCACTTTAACTTTGCATTGTCTTTTATTTCAAATGAGATTGAATATTTGGAAAAAAATGATTATGAAAGATTGATGGATGACTTTGCACATAAAAATACAAGATGATCAAATTTTCATAACTAATTCATTCACAATTTTTTTCTTTTTGTCTTTTTTATATGTTAAATTCATTGACCGAAATGCTAAAGTTGAAATATGATATTTTTGTTATTAATTACATATCTTATTTTATATGTTAAATAAATGAAATTACATTTATAACATTATTTGTGTTATATTTAACCTTTTGATATAAACACAATGGCCCTTTTTTAATTTTTTGTTCCAGACATCTCGAAATTTAGGACGAGTACTAGTTTGGATGGCAAAATGCATTTAATTCCCTTCTTTTAATTAAGATCTAAGAATTTGTTTCAGAATAATGCTTAATTTGAATAAAATTGAGAGCTGACGTGTCATAATGGACGGCTTATTTTGCCTTGATACTCGTACAATTGCGTAGATGGGCCGGGTCCGTCCATCCAAAGATCTCGGTTCTTTTGCAGTTCCCTAGGTGGGTGATATTTTCACCTATCAATTCATGCATTCCACGTGGATGATTTATCGCCGTTGAATTTGTGTGGGGTCCGTTATCGACTCGCGGCCCTCGCTCGCTGTATTATTAATACGGATTGGAATATGTTATGAGAATATGTGCCCATTTCCCATCCCTCAAATTTTGGACCCTTCTGCCCCATGTTCCCCGTTAATAATAAATATGTTATGATTTTATTATTAAATTTCATTGCACATATTGATAAATTAAGGTAAATAATGTATTTATTTCATACACGCTAATTATGTGATAAATTAAAGAAAGTGAAATAGAAGATTTCAAAACTTTTATATTGGTGAGTATATTTTCTAAGGTAATACTCTCCCTCCGATAAGAATTGCTTATATGAAACTTTTTTTAAAATTAATTTCTTGTTATTTTTAATATCACTTTATTTAATAAGTGATAGTTTGACTCACAAGGTGTTTTTCAGAAATAATAAAATTTATTTTAGGTCGCTCAACAAATTATGATCATTAAATTGAAACTATAAATAAATTTAGCATATGGCAATATCCCCCTAATAATTGATGTCCTTATATACCTAATAATGATAATTTATTTTGGAATTATTAATATTAAAAATTAATGGCAAAAACTCATGTAGGACCGTTTTACGGGTCTCAATCCGTAAGACGGATCCTACTGACCCGCGGACCTGGTCCCCGTGGATCTTGTTGACCAGGTCCGCGGGTCAATGCCACCTGCAGTTTTGTTTTTCTGTTTTTCTGTTTTTCTGCCCCAGTTAAAGTAACAGTTTTATGAGAAAAAATATCGGTTATTTTAGATAAAGTATCATATTTTTTAATATAGCCACAGATCATGATTACATTACATTGAAGGTAAAATAAATATATCAGAGTTTTTTTTTTGACAAATATCAAAGTTAAAGTAACACCTTTATGAGTAAAAATATATCTATTTTTTGAGACAAATATCATGTTTTAAGAATAAAAATATCTGTTTTTTTAAATAAAGTATTATAAATTTTAATAATAAATACAAAGAAAGATGAATAATAAATATGATAGAGTTAAAGTAATAATTTTATAAGTAAAATATTTGTTTTTTGAGATAAAGTAACATATTTTTTAATATAATTATAAATTACGAATATATTACAATACATATATATATATATATATAACAGATTAAAGTAACACTTTTATACTTTAAAGTATCTATTTTTTGAGATAAAATATCATGTTTTTAATAGAGTCACAAATTAGAAATGAAGGAAAAAATAAAAAATAAAAAATAAATATGATATAGTTAAAGTAACACCTTTCTAAGTAAAAATATCCATTTGTTGAGATAAAGTGTCAGATTTCTTAATACATTTACAAACTAAGAACAAAAAAGAGGAAAAATAAAAAATAAATATGATTTAGTTAAAGTAACACTTTTATACTTTTAAGTATCTATTTTTTGAGATAAAGTATCATGTTTTTTAATAGAGTCACACATTAGAAATGAAGGAAAGAAGGAAAAATAAAAAATAAATATAATATAGTTAAAATAACACCTTTATAAGTAAAAATATCAATTTGTTGAGATAAAGTATCAGATTTCTTAATATATTTACAAACTAAGAACAAAAAAAGAGGAAAAATAAAAAATAAATATGATCTAGTTAAAGTAACACTTTTATAAATATCTATTTATTGAGATAATGTATCATGTTTTTTAATAGACTTGGGTTCGATTCTTACCTTCTGCATTTAGAGGCGTTTTTTTTTAAT
Source organism: Rehmannia glutinosa (assembly GCA_016081115.2). Taxonomy (NCBI): domain Eukaryota; kingdom Viridiplantae; phylum Streptophyta; class Magnoliopsida; order Lamiales; family Orobanchaceae; genus Rehmannia; species Rehmannia glutinosa. The sequence continues at coordinate 71,914,221 of CM071930.1, read as the reverse complement.
TTACCAGGTGTATTTATGAATGAGTTTATATATATGGTTATACTAGAATTGCACAACAAGTGGTGTATTGGTAGAATATCATCTTACCTCTCCATAAGTGTGTGTTCAATTCCCAACCAAGTGAATTTTTTTTTTTTTAAATAACAAAGGTGGGTCAGGGGTGGGTGTGTCTTGGGCGGATGGGCTATTGGGCTGGGGACGGATGACTGGGCAGGGCGGGTTGGCGCAGGCGGTTGGGTTGTAGGATCCGTTTTACGGAATAGGATCCGTAAGACGGTCCTACAAGAAACCTACTCAAAATTAATTACATATATAACTACAGTTCATTACGGGAATATTTGTTAATTGTTGTTTATTTATATTTTTTGAGCATGTGTTAATTGTTATATATATTGGGGAGTACCGAAAGTCAACCATGTTGACCAACTATCATAAATTATGGAGAAGGTGGACAGTTGGCTAGTTTATTACAAATATTTTATAAACTATTAATAAAATAAAACCATGAGGGAGTGGGACTTATAAAATATCATTAATGACAATATGTAAATTGCATGATTAATTGAGAGAAACTGCTTAAATCCGGAGTAATTCAAATGATTAAAAAGTTAAAGGAAGTTTGAATAAATTATAGGGTAAATCTCACTTTCACCCCTTATACTTGAATATCACTTTACCTTCTTGTACTCTCAATTGTATCACTTTACCCCTTTATATTCTTAATTAGTATCATTTTACCCGCTTATGAATTTAAAATATTATTTTATACTCATATATACTCAAAACAATGACCATTTTATCATTAACTGTTAGTTTTATTTAAAAAAATATTTAAAAGTATTTAATATTAATAAACTTGTACAAATTTTCTAAATCAACTTTCACAACTTGATTAATTAATGCTTACTATTAAATCTATTATATTTACATCTAGTTGATAATTATTTAATTTTATATAGTTCCTATTAAATTAATATATAATAGGATATTTCTATTAGCTAGTACATTTATACTTTTAAATTATTATTGGGGACAAAAATGGTATTTCGTAATTTAATTAAATATACTTCATTCTATATTGTTGTTTATTTAATATTAATTGCCCAATGGACTATTGATAATTAAACTGCCCCAAAGGAGTTCGAGTTTGGCCCAAACGATCATTTTCTCTTACGTGGACTGACCCATAGACCAATTTCTCCTACAACGCCCACGGGGCCCATGTCCCAGGTATAAAAAGGTTCATCCTATTCACTGTATGTAATTAACTTATAATTAATTCTCCTACGCATTCAGTATTCATTTACTATCTTATTTTCTCTCTCGTTCACCGTACTGACTTGAGCGTCGAAGGGCCTCCCCGGGACAACCCCTGGGACCCTCTAACATTTGCGTGTGTGTGCAGGCTAGTTCCCAATCGAAGGAGTTAACAGTTTCAAGAGCAGAAGACGAGAAGACTTCCCATTTGGGAAGAGGACAAGCTCGAAGACTTCCCTCTCGGGAAGAGGATTTTAGTCAACTTAGTTGACTTGGGTGATCTGCTCGAAAAAGCAACATTATTTTGGCGTCGTCTGTGGGAGCATCCAAAGTACATGAAAAATGCGAACTCAATCACCAAAGACAAAAGTCGGACCTCAAGTCGGTGCTAGGGAACCTAAACCAGCATGAAGGAAGACCATCAAGACGACAAGAGGCCAACGACCATTCCACCGGAAGGATGCCGCCACTCCCGCAAGAAAGAAGGGCATCACCTTCTCTCCCTAGAGGTGTTCCGCCCGTTGAGGAAATTCGTCTAACCAAGAGAAAACTCTTCAAATCCTGTTATAAGAGGTTTCACGAAACGCCTTGAGGAATTATGTTGTGGCCAGAGCTAAGGGAGCGCTATTCCAGGCACTACCGACCAATGAAGACCTTGATCTAGAAGGAAAAGGAAAATGAGATGAAGAGCGCGACAGAGGCCAAGAAGTGACACATGCGATAAAGGGAATTAAGCCGTACAATCATACTCATCCACAAGCTACCGCTTTGGAAAGAGGGAGCCTGTTGAGCGTTGACATTATGGCGGAACAGCTACCCCCGAGAATTAAGGCATCTAATCTACCCAAGTACGATGGAACCGGAGATCCTTAGGAGCATATGAACAAGTTTTACACGGAGACAGACCTCTATGAGATGACGGATGTTGCCTACTGCAAAGCCTTTCTAGGCACTTTACCAAGCAAGCACCAACTTGGTTTGACTAGCTCCCAGAGGACTCCATTACCATGATGCACCAGTTCGTGGAGGCTTTCGTACAACAGTTTTCCTCCAACATGAAGAGCCACCAGACCATCCTAGACCTCCTCCAGCGAGAGGTGGATGCGCCATTACGCAATCTTATAGGACAACTCGTGGAGACTGTAAATGAAGTAACCAATGTCCATCCAAAAACATTGGCAAGGATGGAACGTCATATCACCCTCCAAAAGAGTGCTCAGGGTACCTCAAAGAATGGAACTCTCCCCAATTCAGGAAGAAGGGGCCACTCCAGAAGAACACCCAGTGAGGGAAATGAAGTATTAAAGCCACCCCATACGAACAAGCGAAAGGCCGAGGAAGATCTCCAGAGTCCACCTAGAGACCGCGAGAAGAGATTGGGGCAAGTAGTGATTCCGTTAAATGCACTGCTATTTGGAAATACTAACCGCCGGTCAGAGACAGAAAATTATAGAACCTCCGCGCAAGATGAGAGACTCCTACGGGAGATGGAGGTGGAGGTCCAAGCATTTTTGCTACTTCCATCATGACAGAGACATACCACAGAGGATTGCATTCAGTTAAGAATCTCCATTGAAAAGTTAATTCAGAGAGGCTATCTACAAGAATATATGGATTAACCAGATCATTATCGAACGTGGGAAGACAACACTTGGGGATGTCTGTGTCATAGTAGGAGGACAATCCGACTCATCACTTCAAATCACTCGACGCGAGCTCCGTATATCACATCTTGGGTCAGCTTCGGATCACCTCACCACGCTTCCCCTTTGCCCATGAATCATCCCGAAGACAGAGATATGTACCCCTATTGGGGACACAAGGATTATCCGGAGACACCAACCGACGACAGTGAAGATAAAGTGAATTCTCCATAGCCTCCATCTACACCAGCTCATATCAGCCTCACAAAGGCCTTAGTATATTTTACTTTATCTTGTCATTTTCAGTTTGTTTCCACCCAAGATGCGTTAAATGTTTATTTATATTGCAGTCATGTTTCCGCCCACGGGGCGTAAAGATTTTCATTATAAGGAATAAACATGCTTTCACGATTTCTACTATGATTTAATGAATGCAGTTAAAGGCCACAAATGGCCAGGGCGCGATTAATGGCAACATATAGATAACTAGTTAGACGCTCTCCTCAACAAACCACATCTTAGGCGACGACCCCGAATGGGAGGGGCCTCCTCACCGGGGTCCTTATAAATAACCTCTTCTGGATAAGACCCCGGAGGAGATGGCCTCATTCAGCTAAGACCCCAGGTGAGATGACCCCTTCCGACTAAGACTCTAGATGGGAGGGGCCTCATCATAAGAGGTCGTAGCAACTTATCTCCTCCGGCTAAGACCTCGGAGGGGGAGGTCTCACCCAGCTAAGACCTCAGATAGGAGAAGCCTCCTCATAAGAGATCCAGTAACTTATCTCCTCCAGCTAAAACCCCGGAGGGAGGCCTCACCCGGCTAAGATCCCGGGTGAGATGACCCCTCCTAGCTAAACCTCGTATGGGAGGGGCCTACTCACAAGGGGGTCTAAGTAAAAATTCTTTCCCCCCGGCTAAGACCACGGAGGAGAGGGGCTCCTCACAAGAGTCCTGGTGAATTCCTCTCCACGATGAAAATGTGCAAGAAAAAGAAGGCGAAAAGTGCTAACACGTGTGGAGGAGAGATCCAAAGCCTAAAAAATAATTATGGTGGAAGTTTCAGAAGGATCCCCTTCCAAGCTTAGGGAAGGCGCCCTGTGAACTCTGAAAGGGTGCTCACTCCGGGCACTGGAATGACATCCTTCGAAATATTACTCCTCGGCGAAAGAAGAAGAGAAAAACTCTAATACATAGGGAAGACATCATAAGCGAGGCTAGAGAAGAGTTCCAGCAGGAAATCCCTTCCAAGCCCCTGAAGGGCGCCCTCTCCGAGCTCCGGACGCCCATGGGCTCCATAAGGAAGCCCTCAAGAGCTCATGGGATGGCGTGTGTTAACTTTGAACACAAGTACTTCAAGTTAAAACCTCGGATGGGAGGGGCCTCCTCACAAGAAGGTCTAAGTAAAATATCTTTTTCCTCCGGCTAAGACCCCCTAGGATGGGGCCTCTTCACAATAGTCCCAGTGAATTCTTCTCCATGATGAAAATGTGCAAGGAAAATAAGGTGAAAATAAGGAAAATGTGTTCACGCTGGGGCACCTAGCACCCTCCTGTTGAGAAGGGCGCCTCTCACTCTCCTGGTGAGAAGGGTGTGGCCTAACACTCCAAAGCGGGAGACTCGAGCTCCCGCCAGCAGCAGACTTCCCTTTAACCCTCTTCTTCTCCTTTTTCTTGAAACCCATCAACTCTGCAATGTTGTAGCTCTCCTTACCTGAAAAACAAGAAGAAACAACATCGGAAAAGGAAGTAGTCAAAAAATACAAGTAAAACAGGAAACAGTGTAAATAATTGAAGGTAGGTGGGATACCCAAGTACTCCTTAACATTCAGGAGATTTTTAAACAAGCCCCAGGACCTATAAGCCTCGGCCATCTCCTTTCGGGAAACGGGAGTGCCTCGGGCGATCTTAACTTCTAAAACCCACTCGTGAGGAAGCTCCCCTACATAGTCCCTCACATAGAAAAAATCCTCCTTCCATAGCTCACTAGGAGAAGAAAGTCCATCAAGGAACTTGCACTGAGTACGTGGAGCAAAGTGGAAGAAGGTCTCACTCAGAGACTTCTGGGTGTAGAACAATGAATGGAATCGGTCTACAGTCGGAGTCAAGTCCAACTGCTGCATAGCATGCTGATATCCTCGTATACACGTATAAGCCTGGGGAATCAACTGATGGACGCATGCTCCCACTGACCTAAGGATCGAGATGAGAAAAGTGTCTGGAGGAAGTGTGAAGCCAACTGAGAATCTATAAAGATATATTGTGAAGAAGCCCTCGGGTGGATGATGAAGCCTATTTCCCGAACCCAGGGCTAGCATCGAGAAAGTCGAAGGAAGCTCAAGCCGCTCGCACAACCTACGAAGACAAGTGGAAGTCACTCGACTGACCAAATTTCAAAAGTTGAGAGGGAAAGTTTACCTTTGGAAGACATGATCACAAGCCTTCACTCCAAAGTGTCATTGTGGAAAAAATGGTCAAAGATTTTCCAAAGGCAGGACAACATATACTACAAGCAAAGCTTGATATTTTCGATACTGGTATAGCTCCTGCACTGCTTCATCCCTACGCAGCACCCGAGTTGGGGGGTTTATGCTGGTGATAAAAATGGCATTTCATTATTTAATTAAATATAATTCATTTTATGTTGTTGGTTATTTAATATTAATTGCCCAATGGAGTCTTGATAATTAAACCGACCCAAAGGAGTTCGGGTTTGGCCCAAGCGATCATTTTCTCCTACGTGGACGGCTTCATAGGCAAATTTCTCCTACTGATAGGCGTGAGTTTTGCATGTATTTTGGGGCATATTTATGGCTAAAATGGCGATTAAACGGGCATAAACTCATATGAAATAGTTCAGATTCGCTCTTTGTGGGAAAGATATTATGCTTTGCTCGTTTTGTAGGAATATGTCGAGTGCCGCTTTTCCCCGTCCGAGAATCTCCATTTTCTAAGTGGGCGCGAGCTCCTTAGATGCCTTGCACTTTTTTAGCGCCTAGTGTAAACCGGAGTGGCTCTCTTTAGCTTTAGAAGCGGCGGACATTCAGCTAAGCAAGAATCACAGGAATTTTACCTTGAATCCGGATTTACCTTCTGACTGGGCCAATTACTGGCATTGACGAGAACGGTCTAATAAAAGTTTCCGGTGAAACTGAGAATGATATAATTCAGTAAAGGGTTGGGCCAGGAGGGTCTCTTAACGCCTTCTTTTTTCTTCTCATCGGAGTTATTTCACAAATAGCTGCTTGGCCTGTAGTAGGTATCTGGGGTCCCCGTACGCCCGGCCTTCCGCCCCGCGAATGAAAAATTCTTCCCGATCTGGTGGTATTGACTGGTTCAAGCTTTCCCCAGCCCCTTCTCATCAATGGACTCCTGACGTATACGAAGGAGTGCGTGGAAGTATCGACGTAATTTCATAGAGTCATTCGGTCTATTTTCATTTTTTTATTCAATTTTTCAAAAATTGATAATCTCTCTTTGAGGTTCCTTTTTTTGAGGGTACTCCCGGGAACAGATCCAGTGGAGACGGGGTGCTGACCGAGGTTTCCAAGCAAGGATGCCAACGATATTTGAAGTAATTTGGAGACAAATACGAGCATTCCGAAGAAGAAATACCACAAATGACGCAAAATAGAAGACGCACGGGTAGGGCGTGCGCCCGAGCACCACCCGTGCGCCCCTGAGAAAGGAATTCTGAGGGTACGGCAATGCGCACGGGTAGCCCGTGTGTACACGCACCACCCGTGCGCCACTAAAGACATGGAAATTTCCTACGGCAATGCGCACGGGCTACCCGTGCATCGACGCATGGCCCGTGCGCTGGTTGGTGAAAAGCAGATTTTGATTATGGAAAGACGCACGGGTAGCCCGTGCGTCCACGCACGGCCCGTGCGTCCCTGCTGTACTGCAGTATTTTGACAGCAAATGCCCTAGACTTTTGAGGAGGTATATAAGCACTTTTTGGGGCGCACACCAAGGATATTCTGACATTTTAGGATCTAGCACACAAGACAAAGGTCTATTCTTGGAAGAAGACATCAAGGAGACAATCGGGTTGCATTGGAGCTCAAGGAACAGAGATACATCGAGAGATTGTCGACTTTCCTAAGTTTTTCTTGCTTCTCTTGTAGTTTTCATCTTTCATTTTTAGTTGTCATGGCTATGAACAATTTGTCTATGAGTTGTTTAGAAATCATGTGTAGCTAAACTCTTGAGATTTCTGGGTTTTGGTAGTAGATTAATGAACTCTTGTTGGATGTTTTGATCTTAGTTGAAGTTATTGTCTTGAAGCCTATTTGAGTACTTTGAGCTTACTCTTGTTTTATCACTTGATCAATGATTTAACTTGTTTGATATATTGATTCATAATTCGAGAGATGAGTTTCAATATTAGATCTTGAGTACTCGACACAAATATTTGCATGAATCGAGAGATTTGTAAATATTTGTGAGGATATTTGATCTTTTGAACTTTTGGGAGTTGAATACTTCATGTTGAGTAGAGATGCTAGCATATGTATTTCAATCTACGTTTTATATGCATCTCGAGAGGGAGGATAAAATATCTTTGTGATTGTCTTATAGGAATATTGATAATAACTTGGCTTTGATTAAATCGGACAACAAGAGGGGTATTAATCGAAACCTTAACCCGGGAATCCATCTCATCATCCTGATACTTCTATCATTTGTATTGTCTTAATCTTGTGTTTTAGTAGTCTAGATTGTCTTAATCTCATAACAACAATCATCAAATTACGATCGTTTAAATAAAAATAAGACTATCTTGGTTCAATACTTAGCGCACAAATTTATTAGTCTCCGTGGATACGACCTTGCTACCCTTTTCTATAACGTACACCGTACACTTGCGGTGAGCTAAAAATAAAGGCGAACAAGGTTTTGGCGCCGTTGCAGGAGACTAATACAATTTTTGGTGCTAATATTGCGATAGATAGAATTATTCTTAATTTAGACATTTTTTTATTTTCTCAATATTTTTGGTTAACTTAAATCCTTCATTATTTGACTTGTTTCTTTTAGTTTGGTCCAGGTAGTGCATGAACACACGCTCTAGGCGAGGAGATTTTATACCGCTCATACCGGAGGTTGAGGCTTTCGCAAGGAGAATTAGTGCAACTACTAGACGGGTTGAAAGACAGCAAAATCAGAATATGGGGGACGTGGACGAAGAAAATATAGGTAACAATGGGATCAACGAGTTACCAATACCGGTTCCACAATAAGCTATCCGTGATTACTTTCGACCTCAAACGAATCGCAATTACGGTGGTATTGCTCATATACCGATAAATGCCAACAACTTCGAGCTTAAACCGACACTGATCAACATGGTACAAAAGAACCAGTTTGGGGGTTTCGCAACTGAAGATCCTAATTCTCACCTTGAACATTTCATCCAAATATGCAATACAATAAAAATGAATGGAGTTTCGGATGATGCCATAAGATTGCGCCTATTCCCTTTCTCTTTAAGGGATAAGGCGAGGAATTGGTTGGGTACTTTGACGCAAGGAAGTGTGAGCACATGGGACGATCTGAGCTATATGTTCTTATTTAAATTCTTTCCACCGAGCAAAACTTTGCAGCTCAAAAGCGAAATCAGTCAATTCCGACAGTTTGACTCCGAGCCTTTGTACAAGGCTTGGGAACGATTTCGGGATTTGTTAAGAAGATGTCCACAAAATGGGTTCCCGGAGGATCAACAGTTATGTTTCTTCTACAATGGTTTAATGGGGCAAACGAGGGCCTTTGTTGATGCCGCAACGGGAGGAGCATTGTTGGCAAGATTTCCACAAGACGCCTTGAATCTTCTTGAAGAAATGGCTATGAACAGTTACCAGTGGCCGTCTGAAAGATCCAACTTACAACGAGTAGCCGAAATCTCGGATTCAGACCTAATTAAAGCGTTGACTGCACAAGTGGCGGCATTGACAACCCAATTGAGTGTTTTGACGAAAGGGCCAGAGGCAAGCACGAGCACGGGAAGTGAAGCTCTTCTATACCCGATGGAGAAAGTCAGTTATGTGAATAACCGGAATTTCAATAATTTCCGGAACAATTCAAACCCAACACACTACCATCCGGGATTGAGAAACCATGAAAATTTTTCCTATGCCAATATAAAGAATGTGTTGCAACCACCGCCGGGATTTAATATATCAAATGGGGGTGCTAATGTAGAAGGCAAATCTTCTTCGGAAGATGCACTCACGTCGTTCATAAATCAATCAAATGCATTCATGAGTGACACGAGGAGTCGCTTCGCTAGACAAGATTCTAGGATGGATAAGGTGGATCTACAAATGACCCAGATGACAAGTTCGAGAAAGAATCTTGAAACTCAAGTGGGCCAATTGGCTACAATTGTTGGTGGGCAACATCAAAAAAGTCAATTTCTGAGTAACACAGAAGTTAATCCTAAGGAGCAATGCAAAGCTATTCGGTTAAGAAGCGGTATGGAATATGAGGGGCCTAAAGAAAAATCGGGAAATCTGAAAAATTCGGATAAAGCATCCAAGGTGGGAGATGTTGAATCGGTAATGAAAGATGGTGTCGAAGTCGATGGGGGAAAAAGAGAGACAAGAGAAGGAACAAACAAAAATGAGAAGCTTAAATCATCGTCAAACTCTAATATATCTAAATTGCCTATCTCTCTTCCCTTCCCTCAAAGATTTCAAAAGAAAAAACTTGATGATCAATTTGCAAAATTCTTTGATATATTTAAGAAATTGCACATTAACATTCCTTTTGCAGACACACTAGAGCAAATGCCAAATTACGCAAAATTTCTAAAGGATGTTATGTCGAAAAAGAGGAAGATGACAAGCTTTGAAACGGTGAATTTAACGGAAGAATGTAGCGCGATAATCCAAAGGAAGCTACCGCGAAAACTGAAAGATCCGGGAAGTTTCACTATCCATTGTGCTATTGGTGGTAACTTATTTAATAAAGTGTTGTGTGATTTAGGGGCAAGTATTAATTTGATGCCTTTGTCCATTTTCAGGAAGCTTGGACTAGGCGAAGTGAAGCCAACCACGGTGACATTGCAACTTGTGGACCGATCACTTACATATCCAAAGGGAATTATAGAAGACATGCTGGTAAAAGTTGATAAATTTATATTCCCTGTGGATTTCTTGGTTCTTGATATGGAAAAAGATCGTGACGTTCCACTGATACTTGGTCGTCCATTTCTTGCTACCGGTAAAACCTTAATAGACGTACAAAAAGGAGAGCTCACTTTACGTGTTAATGGTGAGCACGTTTTATTTTCTATATATAAGGCGATGAAATTTCATGATACGGTGGATCATTGTCATTTTTTAGATATAGTTAGTTCATGCATTGAGGATTATGTTGATCATACATTGTCTACAGATGATTTGGAATTTGGTCTAACCCACTCGTGCTCAATGTCGAGTGTTGTGCTTGATTTTGATAACCAAGATTTGTACGACTATGTTTGTGCCTTAGATCATATGCAGGAACTACCTAGGAGCGCAAGAGGCGAGAACGCAAAGTCAAAAATAAGGGAGCAAAACCTTCAGGCACGCACGGGCTACCCGTGCGTGATGCCGAAGCGAGGGTTGGGAACCCTGAAGGGTGCACGGGCCGTGTGCTGGAGCACGAGCAACCCGTGCGTGATGCCGAAGGCGAAGGACGAACTGAGGACAGGGGATCACGCACGACCCGTGCGCCTGAGCACGGGCAACCCGTGCGTGACCCTGAAACAGTAACATCGACTCCGAAACTCAAGCAATTACCCGAACACCTCAAATATGCATTTCTTGGGGCGAATAATGCAAATCCGGTAATCGTTTCATCTCTTCTCACTCCTACTCAACTTGACAAATTGTTAAGGGTTTTAAGAAAACATAAGTCGGCAATCGGATGGTCTATAAGCGATTTAAAAGGCATAAGTCCATCCATTGTAATGCATAAAATTCGGATGCAAGATGTTTATAAACCATTAGTGCAAAATCAAAGACGACTAAACCCTATCATGCAAGATGTGGTTAGGAAGGAAGTGTTGAAATGGTTAGATCTTTGGGATCATTTATGCTATATCCGATAGTTCATGGGTAAGTCCGGTACAAGTGGTCTTAGAAAAAGGGGGGGTAACAGTCGTGAAAAATGAGAATGAGGAACTGATTGCTACTAGAATTGTTACCGGGTGGCGAATATGCATTGCTTATAGAAAATTTAATGATGCCACTCGAAAGGATCATTTTTCCCTCCCCTTTATAGATATGATGTTGGATCGTCTTGCAGGTTATGATTATTATTACTTTTTAGATGGTTATTCTGGGTACAATCAAATCATGATTGCACCGGAAGACCAGGAAAAAATGACATTTACATGTCCTTATGGCACATTTGCATTTCGCCGCATGCCATTTGGCTTATGTAATGCACCTGCCACTTTCCAACGTTGTATGATGGCTATATTTCACGATCTTATTGAAAAAGTTATGGAGGTGTTTATGGACGATTTTTCTGTGTTTGGTGACTCTTTTGATAATTGTCTTCACAATCTTTCCTTAGTCTTACAGCGATGTGAAGAGACCAATCTTGTACTCAATTGGGAAAAGTGTCATTTTATGGTACGCGATGGTATTGTACTTGGTCATCGAGTCTCTTCTGCAGGTTTGGAAGTAGATCGGGCAAAGATTGTAGCGATCGAGAAATTACCACCTCCTACAAACGAAAAAGCCATTCGGAGCTTCTTGGGCCATGCCGGATTCTATAGAAGGTTTATCCGTGACTTTTTTAAAATTTCTAAGCCTTTGAGCCAATTGTTAGAAAAAAATGTTGCTTTCAATTTTTCCAATGATTGTTTGCAGGCATTTGAAACTTTGAAGAAGGCATTGGTGACCGCACCTATTCTTGTCACCTCAGATTGGAGTCAATCGTTTGAATTGATGTGTGATGCGAGCGATTTTGCGGTAGGGGTTGTTCTCGGTCAAAAGAGGGAAAAATTGTTTAGATCCATCTACTATGCAAGTAGAACATTGGACAATGCTCAACAGAATTACACCACCACCGAGAAGGAGATGTTGGCGATTGTTTTCGCATTTGATAAATTCCGATCATACTTGATTGGGACGAAAACGATTGTTCACACCGACCATGCGGCCATCAAATATCTTTTTGATAAAAAGGATGCAAAACCAAGGTTGATTCGGTGGATCGTATTATTCCAAGAGTTTGATGTGGAAATCAAGGACCGGAAGGGATGTGAGAATATGGTAGCAGACCACTTGTTTTGAATTGAAAATCAAGAGGGAGCGCAAAGAAACACGAAATTGATAAAGGAGGAATTTCCTAATGAACGATTACTCATGCTCGAGGCAAAATTTCCGTGGTATGCGGACTTTGTCAACTATTTGGCTGCGGGAGTTTTGCCTCCAGATCTATCGCCCTATCAAAAGAATAAGTTCTTACATGACATAAAGTTCTATATGTGGGGCGACCCCCAACTCTTCAAGAGGTGCGACAAAATCATAAGAAGATGCGTGCACCACCTTTAGAAGAATGGGAGGAGTCTTACAACAAACCTGTCATTCTCAACACCCTCCGGAGGACATTTTTTTGTGAACTCGCACCGCAAAAGGTATTGCAATGTGGGCTATCTTGGCCCATTTTATTTAATGATTGTTATTTGTTTGTGCAACAATGTGACAAGTGTCGTCGAATGGGAAACATTTCCGGAAGATACGAGATGCCAATGACAAATGTAATCGAAGTTGAATTGTTCGATGTGTGGGGATTGATTTTATGGGCCCATTTCCACCATCTTCGGCTATCAATATATTCTACTTGCAGTAGAGTATGTATCCCGTTGGGTAGAGGCGATTCCTTCTAAAACAAATGATACTCAAGTTGTGACGCAGTTCTTCTTTAAGAAAAATATATTTACTCGATTCGGCACTCCAAGAGCTTTAATTAGTGATGGAGGGTCGCATTTTGTAAATAAATTGATGAGCAACTTGTTGGCAAAATATGGGGTGAAACATAAAGTTGCATTGGCATACCATCCACAAGCCAATGGGCAAGCAGAAGTGGCCAACCGGGAGATCAAACGAATCCTTGAAAGATGGTGAACATTAACCGAAAGGATTGGGCGTTAAAATTAGATGATGCTCTATGGGCATACCGGACTGCATATAAGACACCGTTGGGCACATCCCCACACCAACTTGTTTTTGGGAAATCGTGCCACTTGCCGGTAGAGTTGGAACACAAAACATTTTGGGCGGTCAAGAAACTAAATCTGGATTTTCAAAAGCCCAGTGAAGAGAGGTTGCTCCATTTAAATCAAATGGAAGAGTTTCGGGATGAAGCTTACGAAAACTCCCGAATTTATAAAGAAAGAACCAAAAGATGGCACGACAAAATAATCAAGAAACGAGAGTTTTTACCAGGGGAACCAGTCCTCTTGTACAATTCACGCCTTAAATTTTTCCCTGGAAAACTCAAGTCTAGGTGGTCGGGGCCATTCGTGATCAAGAAAGTATTGAATCCTCCCAGAATCGTGGAATTATTAACAAAAGACGGTGAGACTTTCATGGTAAACGGTCAGAGGATTAAGCATTACTTCCACCGAGGTAACCAAGAGGAGGTGACATCCATCACCTTGCGAGACCCGTGACAAAACGATAATAGGCACCAAGCTAAAGACGTTAAATATAGCGCTTGTTGGGAGACAACCCAACGATTTTTGGTGTGGTTTTCATTTTTGTGTGTGTGTTTTGTTTCAATTTTATGTGTTTTGATGAAAATAAAAATAAAAAAAAGAGAAAAAAAATGAAAATACTGAAAATCTTTGCCTTTGCCAGATCAGGGACGCACGGGTAGACCGTGCTTCGGCACACCACCCGTGCGTACCTGAAAGGGAACAGGAGACCCTACGGCAATACGCACGGGCTACTCGTGCGCCAACGTACGGCCCGTGCGTCACTGGAGGAAATTTTTTTGTCCCTACGACATGACGCATGGGTGACCCGTGCACCCACGCACGGCCTGTGCGTCACCCCGATGAATGATTAAAAGAGTCTGGCAAACTCTGTTTTTTTTTTCAAAACTTCATACTCCTCCAACACGAAAAAAAAATCGCCCCTTCCCACATTGTTTCAAACTCCTAATTTCCTTCCAAATTTATTCACATACTTCATCCTCTCATCATAATACACTCACAAAGTGCATCAAATTCGAGTTTGGATTGAAGAATTGGTTGAAAGGCACCTAGGGTTCCAAGTTTTCCCCTTTTGTCAAATTTCGAGAATTTCGGTAAGAATTTCGTTTTTTCTTATGAATTTCTTGAGAATTACATGTTAGGGATTATATTGGGTGCTTGTGTTGGTATTTTTGCTATGTTTTGGATGAATTCTTCTTTAGGGCAAATTATCAAACACCTTGTGAGCATATGAATTGAGACATATTTGGGGGAATTGATGATGAATTGGGCATGAGCTTTAATTGCTAGGGATTTTAGATAATGATTCTCTATATTTGCAATATTAGTTGATTGCTTGGAGCACAATTGATTGGTTAAATTGACACATGAGAACCGTTATGCCCTATGTGACTTGTTTGCCTACATTCATCTTCCTTGTGATTATATTTGGTTTGTTTTGGTTTGCTAATACATTTTATTCCAGGTACTCATTCACAAGTAATGGCGAATCGACAAAACCCTCAAGGACGGAGACGACGACCCCAGGCGGAACCACCACAGGAAATACAACCTGATAGCCCGGCGGCCTTTGTAGTCGTCTTGACAAATGCGGATGCTTTAGAGCGTTGGAATAAGCTTGTCGTCCGACCAATGGGTCCCTCAAAATACGCCGATGATGACTGTACCCAATTTTTTGGGATACACGAGGATGTGTGGAAATTATTTGAAAGAGTCGGTTGGACAACTTTTATGAGGAGAAGATGGCCAAGTTACAAGAAATTCACGCTCGAATTCTTGAGCACAGTGAAGATGATTAAAGATATAGGTGGCGAGGTCATTGGGGTAACTTTTCAGTTGGGGAATGTGGAGCGACAATTATCCACAACACAGTTGAACGCCATATTTGAAGTCCCCACAGACGCGCCTTTACGACCAGCATATCGATATGACCAAATCGATTTTTGGCGCCTCCTAGTCCAAACGCCAGAAATGGGGCTTATGCAATACGAAACCCGCACTGCAAAATCTTCTTGGATCCGGAATTCGGTGTTCCGGTATATATCTGATGGTTTCACGTCACCTCGGCTCGGTCTTCGCGAGGGAAAATATTGGGGGAATGACGGTCAGAAAAATACTTAATATGGTGTATGTTGACGAGTACACCCTACAACACGTCTGCGTACTTCATTGAGCAAGTAGATCATCTAGCAAAGCGGGGAGGTGGTGCTATTTCTATAGGGGGTTTGATTACCCCTATTGCCCGACATTTCAACATCGAATTTAGAGGCCTGGAGCCTATACCGGGCAATACTCGGGTTAATTTGGCATCTCTGCACCACATGAGGTTTATCGCGAATGAAGGCAATATGCTGGTTCTTCTATAGAAGAAAGGTGCCTCATTTCCATTGCCTTAACCCGACGTACACCACACACGATACTCAAAACCCTGACACAACAAACTTCCTAATGAACTCGGAAGCGCATAACAGAATTACGGAAGCTATCGGTGCGAGGAAGAGGCGCCGAGTTCACAGCTTCCCGGATGTGGATAATATGGTAGCGGAGGAAGATGAGCTACATAGAAGAGAAATGAGGGTGGAACCTCATCACCCTCAACTTGGATATGACATTCCCGAGTCCTCACATGGAGGCGATTACCCCCGACGCTCACATAGCAGGAATCGTCCTGGTACCTCTCATGGTGGCGAGCCCCAACGTGACAATGACTTTTAAGACATGCTATATGCGTTTGGGGAGAACTTGCATCATCAAGGAGACGAGTTGAGGCAACAGAGGGAGGATTTGAGGCAGCATCGGGCTAATTTTCTCGCATTCAGGGAGGACTATGATCGGAGGTCCTTGGAGCTCGAACAACGATATTTGGTCCAAGAACAGAGGTATGCGGTTCAGGAGGAAAGATATGCGGCCCAGGAGCAAAGGCAAGCGGCCCAGGAACGAAGGGAGATGGAGACGTGGCAAGTAATCCAACAGATACAAATGTGGCATATTTCACAAGGCCACTTCCCACCGCCACCTTCGCAGTGATTCAGGTATATCTCCACTTTTCACTATTGAAATTCTATCTTTACCCTCTCGAGAAAAAAATATAATTTCATTCATGTTTGGGGGGGAAATGTAGTATTTTAATATATGAAAAGTGTGGATAGGAAAAAAAATAATGATGTTTTTTGTGTGTTTTTGTGTGTTTGTTGTGTGTTTTTGTGTGTGTTCATAGATGTTAGGGAGTGAGTTGATCGGGCTTGATGAAACTTGTTGTTTGTGTGATTGATTGGAAATTTGTGTTGTTGAGATTGGATGTTGGGTATGAGTTGATTGAGCCTTGAATAGATAATAATGAGCATGTTGAGATGGAAAACTTGGTTTGATGCTTTGAATTACATATTTACAAGCCTGTGAGC
This sequence comes from Rehmannia glutinosa, assembly GCA_016081115.2. Lineage (NCBI taxonomy): Eukaryota > Viridiplantae > Streptophyta > Magnoliopsida > Lamiales > Orobanchaceae > Rehmannia > Rehmannia glutinosa. The sequence continues at coordinate 71,897,702 of CM071930.1, read as the reverse complement.
TTTTGAGCCTTTACTGCTTATATATTTTGCAGTCTTGTTGTGATTTGAGTGTATCATTCATGTTGTTAGAATTCTAGAACTTGCTCGGGTATCTCTGTCAAGGCCACATGTGTATGCGAATTGTGAATGTGATTAAAGGCCATCTTTGCTAGCCTTTCAAGCCTTTTGCTTACCTAAAAATGTTGAAATTCCTGTTAGCCAAGTTGAGCCTATTGCCTATTTCTTTGATAACCACAAAATTTAAGCCTTGAACTTGATATATCCATCACCCTAAATTCGAGTGTATAGTGTTGAGTAAAGGGAATGAATGAGGTTGAATGAGTGGAAATTGAAAAAACGGGATAATTGGGCATATTTGGTTAATTGGAACAAAAAGAGGAAGAAAATGAGTTGAAAAGAAGTGTTGAAAATTCACAAAAGAATCGAAAAAAAAGGTGTTATAATGTGAATTTTCATCTAAACGAACTTGGGGGGCGAAGGATTGTAATTTGAGGCGATTCTCAAAAGAAAAAAATGAGATGGAGATAAGTAAAGTTGATAAAAATAAGGGGTGATTGGAGTAGCATATGGGATTATAATTTAGATGATTGATATGCTCACCGGTCTATATGCTCGAGTTTGAGTCACTTTATCCAAAATTTCCTACCCTAACCAAAGAGCCTTCATTATAGCCAAATGAGAAAGTCCTTTTTGATTCACAAATTGCATACATTCTAGTGGCGGAGATATGAGACGAATTGCAAGCCCATGGTAATTTTGCGACATTGAAGTGATTTGAGCGTAAACACGTCCTATATCCTCATGAGATGAGAGTATACACTTAACTTTGAGAGTTGTAATTCAGAGAATTTCACCATGTTTTGTTTGATGCATGCCCTTTGAGTAGATATTTGAGGCTTGATTGGTTTGTTGCTTGACATTCATGATGAACAATATGAATTTACTTTTTGTCTCTTTGTGTGCACCATCATTCTTATATCCTTGTTGTGTTTTATCTTGTTCTCAAAATTGTTGATCGGGACGGTCAACAGTTTAAGTTTGGGGGATTTTGATAGGCGTGAGTTTTACATGTATTTTGGGGCGTATTTATGGCTAAAATGGCGATTAAACGTGCATAAACTCATATGAAATGGTTCAGATTCGCTCTTTGTGGGAAAGATATTATGCTTTGCTCGTTTTGTAGGAATTTAACGATATTTGAAGTAATTTGGAGACAAATACGAGCATTGCGGAGAAGAAATACCATAAATGACGCAAAATAGAAGACGAACGGGTAGGGCGCGCGCCCGAGCACCACCCGTGCGCCCCTGGGAAAGGAATTTTGAGGGTACAGCAATGCGCACGGGTAGCCCGTGCGTACACGCACCACCCGTGCGCCACTGAAGACATGGAAATTTCCTACGGCAATGCGCACGAGCTACCCGTGCGTCGACGCATGGCCCGTGCGCTGGTTTGTGAAAAGCAGATTTTGATTATGGTAAGACGCACGGGTAGCCCGTGCGTCCCTGCTGTTGTAACGACCCAATTTTATTAAATTAAAGTACTCTAAAAATATTATTAAGAAAACACAAATTTATAAATTAAAGTGATCCCAATAATTATCAAAAAGTTGATTTAAAATTTTTAATTATTAAGAAATAATAATAATAATAATAATAATAATAATAATAATATTACAACTTCTAAATTAAATATCCAACAATTATTCCAAGCATAAACCAGAAAAAAATTAAAGACATAAATCCAAAATTTAGTCTCTTCATAATTATTTAAAATATATATATATATATATATATATATATATATATATAACATGATTTATTCCGTCATCCACAATATCATATCTTTAGCCTGATTCCTCAACCTGAAAGTCATGATAATAATAGGATGAGCTTCATCTCGCTCAGTAGGGATATATATGTCAATATTTAATATAACATGAAAAGCATTCACATAATTACAACAAGAAATTCATTAATTTCCTCTTTTTCCTCCTCGATCGCCGGTTTGATATAGCATTGCGGGTTCACCCGAAGATACGTTTGATCCCGGACCCTTTTCATAGCCCTTAGCTTATATGAATTTATTTCCTCTTGATATATATTGCAATCAATGAAGTACAATCATGAAACATTAAATAAAGACAAATAATATGGAAATCCCTACCTTAATAATCACAGATACTCGATGTAAAAAAATTGAACGATAAAAGTCCTAGTCCCCGATCCCTTCGTTTTCTATTGTAGAGAATTTAGAAAATTGTGCAAAATATATGTGGGCTAATCATGTATTTATAGGCAAATTTTTATTTTTATTTCTATTTGTTTTTAAAAAAAAAAAAACTTAAATTAACCCCTAACACAACCCCTAAACTAACCTATAAACTAACCTCCAAACTAACTCCTAAATTAACCCTTACTATTTTGTTAAAAACAAATTGGGATATTACATACTATCCCTCTTAATAAAATTCCATCCTCGAAATTCGTTAATTCAATAAATTTTCGGAAACAAAAAAATATATTTTTTCACGAGTAGTTCTTTGTTTAATATGGAATGTATAGATGCAATAATACTTTTAAAAATGACTACTTGAATTCATAAAATGTAATTCTAAAATATGATAATATAATATGACATTTTGAATAGCATGACATAATAAATTGCATACCTTGAGAAATCTGACGAGATATGACGGAGGTGGATGTCACTAGACTATTTTCTTTTTAAAATATTTGAAAGACACTTTTTTTAAACAAGTCTACAGAAACATAGACCTGCTCTGTTACCACTTGTAACGACCCAATTTTATTAAATTAAAGTACTCTAAAAATATTATTAAGAGAACACAAATTTATAAATTAAAGTGATCCCAATAATTATCAAAAAGTTGATTTAAAATTTTTAATTATTAAGAAATAATAATAATAATAATAATAATATTACATCTTCTAAATTAAATATCAAACAATTATTCCAAGCATAAACCAGAAAAAAAATTAAAGACATAAATCCAAAAGTTAGTCTGCTCATAATTATTTAAATATATATATATATATATATAACATGATTTATCCCGTCATCCACAATATCATATCTTTAGCCGGATTCCTCCACCTGAAAGTCATGATAATAATAGGGTGAGCTTCATCTCGCTCAGTAGGGATATATTTGTCAATATTTAATATAACATGAAAAGCATTCACATAATTACAACAAGAAATTCATTAATTTCCTCTTTTTCCTCCTCGACCGCGCAGTTCCTGCATATAGCATTGCGGGTTCACCCCGAAGATACGTTTGATCCCGGACCCTTTTCATAGCCCCTAGCTTATATGAATTTATTTCCTCTTGACATATATTGCAATCAATGAAGTACAATAATGAAACATTAAATAAAGACAAATAATATGGAAATCCCCACCTTAATAATCACAAATACTCGATGTAAAAAAATTGAACGATAAAAGTCCTAGTCCCCGATCCCTTCGTTTTCTATTGTAGAGAATTTAGAAAATTGTGCAAAATATATGTGGGCTAATCATGTATTTATAGGCAAATTTTTATTTTTATTTCTATTTTTTTTTAAAAAAAAAACTAAATTAACCCCTAACACAACCCCTAAACTAACCTATAAACTAACCCCTAAACTAACTCCTAAATTAACCCTTACTATTTTGTTAAAAACAAATTGGGATATTACAGCTGTACTGCAGTATTTTGACAGCAAATGCCCTAGACTTTTGAGGAGGTATATAAGCACTTTTTGGGGCGCACACCAAGGATATTCTGACATTTTGGGATCTACCACACAAGACAAAGGTCTATTCTTGAAAGAAGACATCAAGGAGACAATTGGGTTGCATTGGAGCTCAAGGAACAGAGATACATCGAGAGATTGTCGACTTTCCTAAGTTTTTCTTGCTTCTTTTGTAGTTTTCATCTTTCATTTTTAGTTGTCATGGCTATGAACAATTTGTCTATGAGTTGTTTAGAAATCATTTGTAGCTAAACTCTTGAGATTTCCGGGTTCTGGTAGTAGATTAATGAACTCTTGTTGGATGTTTTGATCTTAGTTGAAGTTATTGTCTTGAAGCCTATTTGAGTACTTTGAGCTTATTCTTGTTTTATCACTTGATCAATGATTTAATTTGTTTGATATATTGATTCATAATTCGAGAGATGAGTTTCAATATTAGATCTTGAGTACTCGACACAAATATTTGCATGAATCGAGAGATTTGTAAATATTTGTGAGGATATTTGATCTTTTGAACTTTTGGGAGTTGAATACTTCATGTTGAGTAGAGATGCTAGCATAGGTATTTCAATCTACGTTTTATATGCATCTCGAGAGGGAGGATAAAATATCTTTGTGATCGTCTTATAGGAATATTGATAATAACTTGGCTTTGATTAAATCGGACAACAAGAGGGGTATTAATCGAAACCTTAACTCGGGAATCCATCTCATCATCCTGATACTTCTATCATTTGTATTATCTTAATCTTGTGTTTTAGTAGTCTAGATTGTCTTAATCTCATAACAACAATCATCAAATTACGATCGTCTAAATAAAAATAAGACTATCTTGGTTCAATACTTAGCGCACAAATTTATTAGTCTCCGTGGATACGACCTTGCTACCATTTTCTATAACGTACACCGTACAATTGCGGTGAGCTAAAAGTAAAGGCGAACACCTACAAGGCCCACGGGGCCCATGTCCCACGTATAAAAAGTCTCTCCTATTCACTGTAAGTAAGTAACTCATAATTAATTCTCCTATGCATTCAATATTCAATTACTGTCTTATTTTCTATCACATTTACCGTGCTGACTTGAGCATCGAAGGGGCCTCTCGTGAGAACCCCCAGGGCCCTCTAATGTTTGCGCATATGTGCAGGCTAGTTCCCAATCAAAGGAGTTAGCGCCTCAGGGAGCGAGAAGGCATTTGACCCCCCTTGGGAAGAGGACAAACTTGAAGACTTTTCTCTTGAGAATAGGATTTTAGTCAACTTAGTTGACTAGAGTGATCTGCTCGAAAAAGCCATCAATTATTATTCATCACAAACTTAAACTTATATATGATATATAATACAATTTTAGTAAAGATGTGAAATTTTGTTAGTAATTTTCAATTATTGATTGAATAATTATAATTTAATAAAAAAACATGTTAAACCAAGCAACGGTGATTTTAGTGGTTACTTTTTTTTTTATACAAAATATTATTTTATAATATAATACATATTTTTTAGATTTATTATGGAAAAATATGCATGAATATATTAACTTATAGAAAATAACCTACATTATAGTTATTTAATTAGGAACTATATTAATTTTGATAAATAGCAGATAAGTTTCCTAAAACAATTATATGTATTTGATGCTATTGTTAATTCAAAATAATAGTAGGACAATGTGATCATTTAATAGAAAAACAATTAAATGATTTTAAATTGTATAAGGGGTAAAATAATACAAATTGATAGTGTAAGGGAGGGCAAAATTGCTTTTTTGGTCCATTAAGGTGGCTCGATTTCGCTCTTAGTCCTTTAATTTTTATGGGTTGTGTTTGACAAATATAAAATATATGTTCGATTTTTTTATAATTTAATTTAAATAAAATATTATGAACATATAAAAATATTTTTCAACATTAAATAAATTAAAAAAAATAAAACAAAAAATAGAAAAATCATGTATTTACAATTTTGAACTATATATAAAAATTAAAATAATAGAAAACAATATATATATATATATATAATTGTCAACTGTAAATTAAAATAAAAAAGATAGAAAGAAAAAAAATAGAAAAACCAAAAATTAAATTAAAAAATAGAAACAAAAAAAATAACTATATTGTCATTTTATTTCATTTTATTTTTTTAATTTTATTTTCTTTAAATTAAATTAAACAAATTGTCGAACATATATATTAAGGAAAACTAGAAATAACAAAAAAGTACATTATTTCTTTTCTTGTTTTGGTTTTCCTTTTTTTTTTGCTTTCTATTTTTTTAATTTTAATTTACAGTTGAAAATTATAGATATTTTTTTTTTGTTTTATATTTTTTTTAATTTTATATATAGTTTAAAATTGTAAATACATGGGTTTTCTATTTTTTTTGTTTTCTTTTTTTTTTTTTTAAATTTATTTAGTGTTGAAAATTATGAATATATGTTCAGATTATTTTATTTAAATTCAATTAAATTAAAAAAAAGTCGAACATATATTTTATATTTTTCAACTTGATATAAAATTATAAACATATGTTCGGATTTTTTCTTTATTGCAATTTTATCTTATATTTATTTTTGTTATTTAATTTTACTGAGATATTAAACAAGTCATGTGATATGCACATGACCAAGGTTTCCCTCCAAAAAATAGGGGCAAAATAGTCATTTCGTGAAAAAGTGGCCCAACTCAGCATTTTAGGAATAAGATATCCCCGGAATTTTAAAATCGGAGTAAATGTGCAGGTTTAAAAAAATTAGTGTTTGTCAAACGCAACCCATAAAAATTAAAGGACTAAAAGCGAAATCGAGCAAACTTAACGGACCAAAAAAGCAATTTTGCCTATAAGGGAAAAAAGTGATATTCAATGAAAGTATAAAATGTAAAATGAGATTTTACCCTAAATTATATGTTGGAACTTCAAACATTATTTTTAATAATTTAATTTTTAAATTTATACCTGACTATGCATGAGAGGATAGTAACTAGATCTTCTTATGTTTTTAAAGGAGTATTTTACTTGAAGGGATCTTGTAACGTCTTGTTTTTAAATTTGCAAACTCAATTTTGTGAAAAGTTTTGAAATTGATTTTCCATTTTGTACTCCATTCATCCCCACCATGTCTCGAATGAATATCGTGGTGTCCTAGTACAACTTGACAAGCAAAAAAGGAAAAAAAAAATAACGACAAAATAATTAGCCGTGCTAATATAATCAAGCATCATTGTCAAATTCTTCTAGTCGATAAATTCTTTTTGTCCTTTTTTCTGGAAGGAACATTATGAAGATGATGAATTTTGTTATGAATTTTGACTCAAAAACGATGGCTGGTTGCCTTGATCAAATTGATTTCAGATTCCAACCTTTCATACGCAATGTTTTAGTCATAGACAACTTCGTTTTCTTTGTTGTATTCAAACTATTGCTTATGATTTTTTTTAGCATTTATTTTTTTAATTTATAAGTTTATTGCATGTTGTTGTGAAACGCTCGAGTCAATGGAATCTTTGATTCATAAAATTAGGTGAATCTTGAAATTATGTCAAATGCAACCATTGATTCTCACACACTTAGGTAATGCACATACCAAACAAGTGTGAAAGCAATATGAACTTGACGAGGATATGTTCGAACTACTATTTTAGCCTCACAGATGGTCAAAATTGCAATTATACATGAGGACTCGCGAGTTTTTATTCCGTTCAAGTCCCGGTCTAGGTTGCCAGCGATCCTCCACCGCGGTCTAATTGTCTAAAAGCACTTGAAAATGACAGGAAGCAAGGCCGATTTTATTATTTTTTGGCTTGTATCGACCTTTAAAACTGAGTTCTCTATCTTCACAATCATAAAATATGAGGGAAAAAAAATACTGCAACCAAGAGGATTAGAATATCGATTTTGAAACCGATCAAAAAAAAAAAAGAATATCGGTATTTGAAGTTATAGAGTTTTAGGGTGGCATGCATTAACACTAAGCTAAAATCATTATTTGTTCAATAACTTACTTATTTTATACATGTACTATATATAAAAGGTATATAAAAAATCTGGGCCCTTGGAATTTGTAATTTTTTTGGCCCAAATCGACCGACTCTTTCAATTAAAATTAGGAGCGGCCCTGACAGGAAGGCATATGAATATTCTTCCACGTGCACATTAGCTTTTAAGTATCAGATATCTCACTAATACGAATTACTTCAATTCTTTAGTTTATAGCTATCTAGCTATCTCTTGAGTTGTACTTAAGCATCGGAGGATCTTAGTTGGGGACTATCCTAAATAACCTAACGTTGTTGTGTTTTAGATAGTTCCCGAACTAAAGCACATAGGCTCGAGGCAAGATGACTGAACCGAGGTATATTAATTCATACCCAAATAAAACTTTTGATTTTTATATAAGTTCTGATTGTGTATAATCTTTAAGTAATGTTGATGTGCTTGAATGGATCAACCACAAAAAATCTCTTGAATATCTTGAATTTCGTCATCTGAAATCACAAACGGTACCTACAAAGCATCGCGAAGGATCTATACTCAGAAACTTCAATGCTCAAGTCAGATAAGATTAAAAAAATAGTAAGATGATAATAAAGAATTGCAATTAAAAAAATTATTGAATACCCAAAACTGGACCAAAATATCTTTATTTATACTTTAGCAAACAAATCGTATAGCGGGGTTTGGATACCTTATTTAGATGAGGGACATAACTATTTTTAAGGAATAAGATATGGTTCAAATCCACTTTCTTTATCCAATAAAATCCCATAAATCTATGGTTTAATGAGTAATGAGATCTTATCCAATTTGTTACAACTTAATGATGTTGACATGTGTTCTATTATGACAAATGCATGTATTAATTTTTTCAATCAAAGAAAATAAAAAAAAGACACATGTCAAAATCACAACAGAGTTGGGTAGTACCCATTTGGATAACGTCTAATTGCCCTTAGTTCCTTCCAAAACTCGCCAAGGTTTTTCATCGCCGAAGCCTCTAGGTCTACCCACACCAAATCTGATATGTAACATCCGAGCTTAAGTGCACCTGGGAATTACCATGTCGGTCCACTTAAAACCTAAACCTGTTAGATAAATGTTTTTATCAAGATTTTGATGATTTTGTTTTAATAATATTTTATACCAAAACAATGTTTTTTATATGTTGTCCAAATACTCCTAAATGATTTAAAATGTTTTTACTAATTTTTGGAGTATTTCTTAGAGTTTTTAATTTGATAAAAATTGGACAACATTTTTGATGGTTTTGTTTAAATTGGTTTTTACACCAAAACTATGTTTATAAATGTTGTCTAAATACTCCCAAATGATTTAAAATGTTTTTACTAATTTTTTGGAGTATTTCTTGAAGTTTATTTTTGAAAAAAAATCGGACAACATTTAAAAGGGGAGGTCGACCGGTCGCCCAAATTGTCGACTTGTACCTGAAGATAAGAAAACACGAAACAGAACTTACGGACTTGAAAAAATGGAGCAGGGGGACCGGTCCAGGGGAGGGCCGACCGGTCGCACCCCCCTGCAACCCCTACCGGATCGCACTATTTTTTCAAAAAAAAACGGTCGAAATCTTCAACGATCTGCAACCGGTCGCCCTATGTTATTTTTTGACAAAGAAAATTCCAACCGCTGTAACTGTGACAACAAGATTTGCTTTTCAATTTTGTACAATATTTCTACATCTTGTGATCTTCTTTTTGTAGACAAAAGTGAACCTTCTTGTAGACAAAAGAGTTGATGAACCTTCCGCGGAGCTCTCGATAGAGGAGCCTATGTTGGGAGCCTATGTTGGTGAAGCTTCCCTATAAATAGAGGATGAATTGAAGACACAAGATACAACACATATAAGCAAAATACACAACAAGAAATCTGCAAATTGTTCAAGCTTTCATTTTTACATTCTTGTTGTAATAGCCTAAGTACTTTCACTTGCACATCTTTGAGGTCTAGGCTTTTTGATTCTTGATTACACTTGCACTCAATCTTTGTATTGGTTTCATAGAGTTGTAATCTTGAATTTTGTCCATCATTCAACACAAGACATCCTTGTGAGTATTCTTGTGGTAAGAATACACTTGGGTGATTTAGGTGATAGGTGTTTGAAGAGTGTGGTACTCTTCAAAAGTGGTGAATGAAGATTGTGGTAATCTCCTCGAAGGTGTTGTAAGAGGATTGTGGTGATCCTCGAGGTGTTGTATTAATTGTGGTAATTAATAAAATCTTTTTCTTTTTGAAATCCATCCCGGAGATACTGGGGTGGTAGAGGATTAGGCCCTAGGTGGGTTGAACCTCTTTAAATCAACGAGTGTTGTTTAATTTCCGAATTTACATTCTTGTCATTTACTTGTTGATTCGAAAAAGAGGGTGATTTGCGAAAAATCGGCATAATCTATTCACCCCCTCTAGATTATCGTAGCCACTTGGACTAACAAAACCAAGACAAAACATGTGAATTAGATCGGTTCGCCAACCTGGCGTAGGCGTTTAGCTAATGCCATATCACATGTAAGATTCAATAGTTTTTTTTTTCTTGTAATATTTTTTGGTATCATACCCTACTTGATGGGGACTTATTTGGACCGACCTGTTTAATTGGACTTAATGGAGAGCTTGAGCTTATAATGAAAGTCCAAGATGGCAAAGCCCATCGTGGAAGGCCCATCCCGACCTAATAGAAGAGGCCAGTCGGGCTAGCCTTAGGAGATTGGGCCGACCTCACAAGTTTGGGCCGATCTATGATCTGAGGGCTTAGCTTTGGGATAAGCCCACGATTGAAATTTGAGGCAATTGGGGCCATTGGAGATCGAGCTCGGGATTGGCAAGCCCGATCTGAGTGGGCTGGGCCCCAATAGGGATGTCAATGGGGCGGGGCGGGACGGCCAGGACCCAGACCCGCCCCGTGCCTAGAACGGGGCGGGATGGGTCGATCCGTTCTGCTCCCGTTTTAAATTAAATTAAATTAAAAAATGAAAAAATTGAAAAAAATGTACATTTATAAAATATTATTTACAAAATTTATTATTATCAATTCATAAATATTAAATATAATATAAGAATACATAAAAATTATATTATAATATATATTATATATACAAGATATATATTAAAATATATTTTGAAACTAAAAATCCTAGGCGGGGCGGGGCAGACGGGTACCCGCGGGGCGGAAGTGAGACCCAGACAGGGCGGACCAGGCCGGGTACCCACAAGTTGGGTCAAAATTGTCATCCCTAGGCCCCAATCAGGGACAAACTTAAAGACCTGCTGACCTAAGTGGGCTGGACCCCTATTAATGGGCAAACTTACGGGCCTCAAGAACTATTGGGCCTAGAAGATTCACGGCCCAAAATGAATAATTAACCTAAGGCCATGTGTTTTAGCTAGAGTTTAGTTTGGCTCGATAAACACGCAACCCTAATTGCCAAACCTATAAATAGCTCACAAAAGGTGAGCCTCAGGTTAGAATTCCAATACACACACTTTATATACTGTTCTATTTTACACATATTCTCTCTCTAGAACGATCCTAACTTGAGCGTCGGAGTGAGTACACTGGAAAACCCTTCCGGTCCCCTTCTAACGGTGGTTTTGCAGGCCTCAGGTCAACCGCATATCGAAGCTTGGTTTTATTGGATGGCGAGCATTCCTAGATCGACCACTACTGGCTTTTGCTGCTTAAAGTATTTATATTGTAATTAAAATACGAGTAAAATTTGTGGAATAAATTGATACACTAATTAATAAATTAAGAGTTTTTGCCATGTTACTAATTATAAATTATTATGAGTTTCAAACATTTTATGCAAAAATCATATTTTTATTTGAAGTATCTTAAAAAGTTGAAAAACTTTTGTTAATATAATTGAACTATTACAAGAAAACCAAAAAAAAAAAAAAAAACCCATGAAAAATAGCATAAACCCCACAAATATTAGGTAGAGCCCAACAACCATATTTCAGGGAAAATATCTCAAAGGGGATAACTTTTATTACTTGGTCAATTTAAGCTTCACTCTTGGCAACATATGCGCTTTCTTCACATGCTTCTCTTGCACTTTTAGTTGGATTTTTTTAAGATCCTTCTTGTGATTGCACCCTTTTTTCTTCTTAAGTTTCTCTTTCTTTCTTTCAGCCTCCTCTCCTCATTTTTTTTATCTGGGCATAGATATTTTAATATTTTCCTCTTAAGTCTGTAATTTTTGTCCATTATTTTATTGGAGGTAAGTTGGGAGAAGAAATATTCTTTATTGCAAAAACTGCAAGTGGAAGAATTGTCAAGCTTTGTTTAGACTAATAAAACACAGTTTACTGTAAACAGATATCCTCTTCTTCATCCAGTAGTATTTCAGAGAAAAAAGTGGTATTTGTTTATGTTTTTTTTTTCTTTTTAAATTTTGTCTGGATATAGAACAAGGGTTTTCAATTTATTTCTGATATAGAATAAAGATATTTGTATATCTTCCTCAAACCCTCTGAGCAAAAAAAAACTATCTTGAGCTCCATCACCAACCTTATCTTCATCACCCCATCTCTCTTTTTTCTCTCTTGTTCCATAAAAATCAAAGCTTTACAAGTTTCTTTGGGATTTTAGAGAGAGAGAGAGGGTTTGGAGAAAAAAAATGCAAGCTGTTTTACAGTCAAAAGGGCTTCTTTCATTACCTTCAAACCCCAAAATCAGAGCTTTCATTGCAAAACCCTCATGTGATTTGAGGTACAGATTCAATCCTATATCACAACCAAGAACACTCAATAAGTCATCTTCTTTATTATCCCTTGATGGGTTCTCAAAATTCCAAGGGTTTGTGACAAAACCTCAATTAATTACCCCAAAAAACAGAAATTATCCCATTTGTAGAGCTGAGGCTGCTTCAGCATCAGCTGATGGACAGCCTTTGTATGGAGAGAAAGAAAGTCCCAAGTTTATGGGCATTGAGGTGGTGACACTCAAGAAAATCTTACCTCTTGGGATGATGTTTTTTGTATTCTGTTTAATTACACAATTCTCAGGGACACTAAGGATGTTTTGGTGGTGACAGCCAAAGGTTCAAGTGCTGAAATTATACCTTTCTTGAAAACATGGGTGAATTTGCCAATGGCTATTGGGTTCATGCTGTTGTACACCAAATTGGCTAATGTGTTGTCGAAAGATGCCCTTTTTTACTCTGTTATTCTCCCATTTATAGCCTTTTTCGGGGCTTTTGGGTTTGTGTTGTATCCTATGAGCCATTATTTTCACCCCACAGCTCTTGCTGATAAGCTTTTGAGCATTTTGGGCCCAAGGTTTCTTGGGCCTCTTGCTATTATGAGGATATGGAGTTTTTGCTTGTTCTATGTCATGGCTGAACTTTGGGGCAGTGTTGTTGTCTCAGTTCTGTTTTGGGGGTTTGCTAACCAGGTAATTTTTTTTTTTTGGGTCTCAGTTCAGCAATACATATATTTTGAAGTGCATTTGTTCTTTTAAATCGTCTATTTACAATTTGGTTTCCATAAGTAATTATAGATTCTTCTTCTGATAAGTAGAAATGATTTGGGCAACTATTAAAAGTCTTGTTGTTGATGCCGTTCGTTTCGAGATTCATGTTGATCTGTGCTTAGGCTAGTGTTGTGTATGGTGAGCTTTGATTCAAGTGTTCTACATGTTTCTTTTTCTCAGAAGATAATTGTTATTGTTGAAAAATCCTGGATCACAAAGTAGTATCCCTTTTCCTTTATGCTTATATTTGAATTGATATATTTGAAGCTAAAGATTTCAAATCCATTATAACAAATCAATTGTGCTTGTTTGGGTGGTTTCATGATACAATTAATACCCAATCCATGTGCTCCTCTGTTTAGCTATTTTTTGAGTAATTTTGGTGGATATCGAATCCATAATGTCATTTGAAATCATACTGTATTGAATCTTCTTGTAATGTCCTTTTACGATTGTGGATTTCTCCATTTTGTCATAGTGGATGATTGATTAATAAGATATGTACCGATTCCTGTCTTACTGATCAGAATTTAAGTTATCACAGAAAGTGGTTTTAAAATTTTACCTTTTGTGCGAAATTTCTCTTTTTAATGGATGCTTAACATCTTTAGGAAAAAACTGTAGTTTAATACATTGCTTTGCAGATTACTACCGTTGACGAAGCCAAGAAATTCTATCCCCTTTTTGGTCTTGGAGCAAACGTTGCACTCATTTTCTCCGGTCGAACTGTAAAATACTTCTCTCAAATGAGACAAACCCTGGGTCCCGGTGTTGATGGTTGGGCTATCTCCTTGAAGGCAATGATGAGTATTGTGGTGGGGATGGGGCTAACAATTTGTTTCCTTTATTGGTGGGTAAATCATAACGTCCCTCTTCCCACCCGTAGTCTGAAGAAGAAGGTATGTAGCTTCAAGGACTATGTTGCGTTGTTACTAATGTTCGACTATTTTTATGCTTTCGCTAGTATGGATTTTCTATCCAGTGGTTAATGCAAGCCTTTCATTTAGTTGTTCAAAAAGTTGGTTTCAAAGACCATCATTTTGTTAATATTACTTAATTTTGTGTGAAAAGTGTCTTCATGCAATGGGACAACTTGCTATTCTTGTATTTCAAATAGAAGCAATTTAGGGAGTGTTTGCAAACACTTAAGAAAAAAAAGTGATTGTCAGCTTTGGCTGAAAAAATTGTTTTTAGTGTCGGCTTCTGGTTCTACATAGTTTAATTAGAATTTAAAAGCAGGGAGATGAGTGCTTTAGATTTCTGATTCAACTCATGGTTTGATTTTTAAGCACTATTACAACTTATTCGCCAAACACTCCTTTTTAACTAATTCAATTTTTAGCTTATATTTGCAAACACTACCAGCTTCTGAATATCAACTATTTTTCGCTTTTAGAAAATCACTTTCCATATTTCGACCTGGTTTACTTTTCTATTATTAGGAGATCAAGTTGGCTACTCTCTATTGCTTGTTAACTGTATTCTTTGTTTCTTCCAGGAGAAGCCGAAAATGGGGACAATGGAGAGCTTAAAGTTTTTGGTATCGAAAAGATATATTAGAGATCTTGCTACTTTGGTGGTGGCATATGGCATTAGCATTAACCTTGTTGAGGTTACATGGAAATCAAAGCTCAAAGCTCAGGTAAAAATAACACATTGACCCACATTCATTTTGTTTTGCATTACAAATACTACTATGAGCTTTAGTCTAATTACGAAAAACCCAGTTATATTTTAAAATTGCAAATAACCCACGTACATTTGTTTACAGTTTACAAATTGCACCTTTTGAGGGGTAAAACAAATACAAACCTCTAGGTGCTATTTGTAATACCTGAAGGGCTACTTGTAACTTTGAAAAATAATTGGATTTTTTCATAATTCGGCTAAACTTCTAGGGTAGTTTTTGCAATTAACCCTGAAAGCTTGTTTTTTTAATTTCTTCATCTCTTGAAACTGGACAGTTCCCAACACCAAATGAATATTCATCCTTTATGGGCGACTTCTCGACCGCTACTGGAATAGCAACTTTCACAATGATGCTTTTGAGCCAATGGATTTTTAACAAATACGGTTGGGGAGTGGCAGCAAAGATTACGCCAACCGTCTTGCTTCTAACCGGGGTTGGCTTCTTCTCCTTGATTCTGTTCGGTGACCCTTTTGCTCCGGCTCTTGCCAAGTTCGGGATGACACCACTTTTAGCAGCTGTTTATGTCGGAGCAATGCAAAACATTTTTAGCAAGAGTGCAAAGTACAGCTTATTCGATCCGTGCAAAGAAATGGCTTACATTCCTTTGGATGAGGACACCAAGGTTGGACACTTAACTTTACTATTAACTGTTTTATAGATTTCGACTTATTTTTTGGCAAGTTATAAAATGTGTATTGGAACTGTTATTATAAAAAAAAGAGTGTTGTTGCTGGAGTGCATGACTTAGGAATTGTTTGCAAACACTTAAAAAAAGAGGTGCCTTTGACTAGAAAATGCTTCTAGTTTTGTTTTAAGACACGGATAATTACCACAAAAACCCGTGGTTCGGCTAATTACAAAAAAACCCAGAGTTTTTGAAAATTGCAAAAATCCCTTACAGTTTGATTCCGTCTTACATTTTTCCCTTCATAAGTAAAAAGCATTTCAAAAATTCCCTGACATTTATAAAAATATTACAATTACACCCTTAAATTTAAGACATATATATTTTGTGATATTGAAGCATCTCTGGTTGTTTTTGTAATTAGCCCAAAATTCAGGGGTGTTTCTGTAATTATCACTTTAATATATGTAAAGGTTCGTTTGGACATTTTTGACCTCAAAATATATTTTATATTTACTAAAATTCATATTTCAAAATTAAAGGACAATTTTTACTTTTACACTAATAAAAGCACTTTTACAACATATATATAAAAGTAAAACGCTCTATTTTAACTTATTGTACTTTACAACTTCTATTTGCTAACACTACTAACTTCCGAATCTCAACTGCTTTTTAATTCTACTACAGTAAATGATCACTTTTTCTATCTAAAAGCAGAAGTTTCGCAAAAACACTCCCTTAAATGTCAATTGGCCGACTTTAGATTATTCACCGTTACCTTATTCTATCTCGTGTTAATAATTCATTTGTTTTTGGCTCAGGTTAAAGGCAAAGCAGCAATCGACGTCGTCTGCAATCCTCTAGGCAAATCCGGAGGCGCTTTAATCCAGCAGTTCATGATTTTAACCTTTGGGTCCCTCGCGAATTCGACTCCCTATCTCGGAGGCATTCTTCTCGTAATCGTTCTTGCATGGCTAGGGGCGGCCAAATCTTTAGACGGCCAATTCACCGCATTGAGACAAGAGGAAGAACTCGAGAAGGAGATGGAACGAGCCGCTGTGAAAATCCCTATTGTGTCCTCCAATGACAGTGGTAACGGCTCTCTTGGTAATAATTCGACACTAGGAGACTCGTCTAATGCTTCGTCTGAATCCTCGTCTCCTAGGAATGTGTGACCATATTGTCCCTAGTGTTGGGAAATAATTTCCAGAAATTCTTGGATTTTATTTCGTGTAAGATTTTTTTATTCTGTTTTAGTCGAAGAAATAATTAGAACCACAGGTCGCGTGACGCAATGTCATGGACGACAGCTCGTCTGTTTCGATAGATACGGTATGTTTTATTTAATTTAGCTTATTATTTTCTTTTTCTCTCTTAGTTGTTGAGCTTGTGTATCCTATTTACGGGAATGTCGATGCTACCCACTTGGGTAGCTATCCAAGTGGGATCTACACCCTTGGATCAACACACACCCATGTGGATGTGTGTGTATGTGCTTGGGTAGCTACCCAAGTGGGTAGCATCGACTAGCCCCCTATTTACATGGCATCTCTATAGTTCCAGTCTTCTCTTTCTCTTTTCCATTCTGATTAGCACACATTTATAGTCCTATGAAAGTTACTTTGTTTGATGTGATTTTCGGTTATATTGTGAAATTGTTTTGGAAGAATGTGTTTTGGTGATGACTGATGAGAAAGGAAAACGTATATGGCAAATTGGAGTTTTGCTTGGATGTTATATTGGGAAGAATCGAACATGATATATTTTTTTGATGTTTTTTTTTTGCATAAACATCCCCATTCGGGATGGGAGATTAAGGTCACATCCCCGTCCTCTTTTATTTCATCAATGTATTTACACCAGAAATCAGACTATTACATATTTCTCAATCTAAACGAGGGTATACCTAACTGATCCATCCTAGCAACCTGTTTACACTCTTTAGGAATAGAATCATATGTATATTGTCCAAAGTTAGCAAGCCAATCCGCAACCGTATTTCCCTCTCTATATACATGTGAAATTACAAAGGCAAAATCCTGTAACACAATGTCTCAAGGACCAATGAGCTTGAATGCTCCATCTGTGTTTAATTTGACAGTACCATGTGGTGTCTTCCATGGAACATGTACATAAGGGAGTCTAACAGTGGCTCTGAATTGCAATCCAAAAGTGGCAGCCAAGTGGATTTTTAACTGTTACAGATCTTGTTAATGGTGTTTCATGTTTGTTGTAACCAATGGATAACATTTTTAAAGGGATAATTAAGAAAAACAATCCCGAGGTTTGGGCTAATTACACAATAACCCGCAGAAGTTTTAAAATTACAGATACCTTGTTGTGATTTGATTCCGTTCTACATTTTAGCCCAACCATTATTTGAACTGGCGATATTTGTTGACATCGTCAAATGTTTTGCAGTTATATCTCTCAACTTTCTAAATATTACAATTAGCCCAAACTTTTTATCTTACATTTCATAATTACATTTCTCAAAAAGTTACAAATAGTTATATGAAAAGTTGGGTCTATTTACAGTATTTAGAAAATTTAAGAGATGTACTTGTAAACATTTGATACAACATTTGATAATGGCGGCAAATTCCACAAGGTCAACTAACAGTTGGGTTAAAATATAAGACATAATTAAACACCAATGAAATTCATATAATCTTGAAATTTCTTTGTTTTTTCTATTTTATATAATCAGGCCAAGCCTCACTTTTTTGGGGTCCCTTTTTAAAAGACGTTTACAATTGCATGTGTCAATTAGTGGGTGCAGGGAAAAATATATAATTGTTTCAATAAAGTATGACAAATACTTTGTGAGAGAATAAACAATATATTTCTCCAAAAAAATATTAATCCCAAAACATGTTTTGCCATTTTGAGAGTATGAAAACGTTCTAGCAAAATAAAACCAAACCGGCTTGCCGACAAATTCTTGGTATGGTTGTGGACAAAGCTTAAAAATAACTACCCTCAGCCAAGAATGTACCAGAAGATTCTTTCCGTTTCACAATCACAGCTGTAACGAGCAACGACAGCTACCAATGGCCAAACAATTGTCATCCACAATATAATTTGTTAAAGAAGTCTTCTACTCAAGTGCGTATATGTGATTTTTATCGGTGATTACTTTCGGATCAGGTTCGAGTTCTCGGATCAACTGGGTAATCGAGTTCAAGATAAAAGACCTATAAAATAGAATATGTCAAGGCTAACTGGGATAGTCTCCAGCTTAAGACAGATTGAGCTCTTAAGGTCTTAGGTTGTAAGAATAATTAACGTAAGAAGTAAAAAGTGAATAATGGTTACCTTTTGATTACCACAAAACTCAATTTCTCCAGGCACATATGGTGAATTTAGTGGTGCCAAGTGTCATCATCATGGGATGCTCCCTATACTATTGATAGGCATATCCAACGGTCCTTCTAAAGAGTCGCATCCGGCCCAGCGTAGTTAAGGTCAATATCACGTCTTTGTGCACAAATTTTAAGTAGTTTTTTTCCTACTCGGGTATATTGAAGGGTAAAGTGAGTAAATCACTATTTCCTTTATATATTAATATGTATTAATATCCATTGAAGACGAGTTGTATTCGAATGAACGTTAACTTGCGCATTACTACGTACCTTTAACTATAGATATTAGACGGGTCGCAACATGATGGATCAACCCCTTTTAAACCAGAAGAGGGAGGTTAGAGCCAAAATATTTTCACCTTTTTAAATTAGAGCTTTTTGGGCCCGAACCGTTTACCTTGAAGCTTGTTAGGGCAAGCCCACATTAGTACTTGAGTTTTCACATACGTTTAAATTTTTTAGAATGCAACTTACATCATTTACAGTTACTTCTTTGTTAGATTGAAGTTAATTTGTAGAATTCACATCTCAGAAGTGTAATTAATGGATCGGTACCGCAAATGAAACAAAACAAGGACTATCAAAACTTAATGCAAATATTCCATCCTATGACACACCATGGCTAATTCACATCTGAAAAGTGTAATTAATCAGTAGAGCAAATGAAACAAAAAAAGGACAATGAAAACTTAATGCAAATATTCCATCCTATGACACACACCATGGCTTATTCTATGTTACATGAACAAAATTCATTATAACACTACTGCTAGAGAACAAAATGATAGAGACTTTGAAAGGGATCTCACCTCTTTGTACCCATCTTATCCTCATTTTCTAACCACCCATTCCAATAACCAATAATAAGGTAATATCTGTCAAAATCAGCAATTTCAGGGCCTATCATAGTACTGCCAAGTTATTACAACACGGTTTTTCTAAGGGCATTCTTTAAGAGAATAAAAACTCCTAGATGCTAAAGTGGTGGTCTAAGTGACCACATTTTCTATTCCATTCATTCACTTTCTATTAATAATCTATAGGGCTGAATGAATGACACATGTCATTGAGATAAATATGAGGGGTTGATTGTTTGAATGTATTTACACATGTCGTTCATCCAGCCTTGTGCAATAAGAAGTGGAATATGAGAATGAATTAGAAAACCTGAATGAATCCGTCTAATTGTATCATATGCGCGGAAAAGAAAGGAGGGAAAACTCGAATCCGTGACCTTATAAGGTGAGGGTAGATACCACCAATAAGCTTAATAATAAACTAATTTGCAATTTTGGCGAAGTAACTATAGGGGTGGAACAAAATTGGCCATTTTTAAATCATGTTTAACAAAATCACCACAATTCTTTAAAAAAATTATCGGATTTAGTCTTCATTTTACCAAAAATGCCCAGGAGGCGTTGACACAGCAGCCGCCAGCTGGTTCCGGAAGCGATTAAAAATTGTCCAACGAATCTAATGTGAGTTGCGTATGAACGCAAAAAAATGGATTTCAGAAATCTTCGTTAAATAATGAGAGTTTTTCACGATGTAGTTGCTATTAATATATTGAGGAAAACCCAATTTTTGCCTCCGGAGATTCGAAATTCTCCGATTTCTCAGATTTATATGCAACTCGCGTGAGATTTTCTTGCCAATTTTGAAATTTCCAAAGAATTGTGGACTAAATCCAAAAGGTTTTTGAAGATACAATGTGATTATTCCAACAAAACAAAAAAGGCCACATCACTATATTTACAAAACTAAAATTGCAATTTATCCTCATAATTTCTATGGTTGTGGGGCAAGACTCTAACTGGCACCAATAGACTCGCCTTTTAGCAGTCGTTTTATTCTGTCGAAACATTGCACCTCGACAAAAGCTTCTCATGGGTATAAAAGAAGATCAAAATGGGACACCTGATTGTTAAATTCGGACTTCGACGTCTCACACACGAAGAAGAGTAGAGAACTGGCACCAGTGAGGTTAATCCTAAGCACTAATTGGTGATAGGAGGAGTAGAACTTCCGTTTATAACGTAGACTCTCTTCCCTTAATTAATCAATGTGGGACAACTCAAAGTGACATATCTCACCCCCTCACTTGTAAGTCCTTCGTCAATTCATGATTAATTATCATCACATGATCCTCCATGCTCAATCACATCATGTGATACGACCCACCTTGGGCCGAGCATGGGGCCTGCTGGCAAAATAAAAAATGAGTTGGGTACTATCTAATTGAGTAACATCTAATTAACCGTTTCTCATTGTCACATGCGCCTAACCGGAATCACCACGCTCGTAAATAAAAAAAAAAATTGGGGCCATAAAATGATGAAATGAGACAAAACAGGCACGAGAATTTTCATATAGTGCCTCACAAAGACATTATAGGCACGAGTACAAACTTCCAAGAATACATCACTTTTTGCATTTCTTGTCCCACTTGCTACCACCACTATTTATCCGTCCATATATACTCAAACCACATTGCTCATAATATTTAACCAAAAAAAAAAAACAATATTCTCCCAAAATGCAAAACCTAGAACCGACAGAAACATTCACGAAATTACCAACCGAGCTACAATCATTCACCTTCGACAACTGCTGGTTCAACGATGGCTCCATTTCGGACATGGATTATTTCATCAAAACCCTGTCGGGCCTCAAAGGCAAACAAATCAGGCCCGACCTGATCGGCTCAATCATAACGCATTACGCTTCCAAGTGGCTCCCCGAATTATCCGATGCCAAAAAAGACGAAAATGCCCCCGGAACCGAAAGCATAACATCCTCATGGACAAAGAAAAAGTTCTTCATCGAGACCATAATTGGAATTTTGCCTCCCGACAGGGATTTTATCCCCTGCGACTTCTTGTTACGGCTCTTACGAGCCGCGAACATGGTCAGGGTCGAGCCCGTCTATCACGCCGAGCTGGAAAAGCGCACTTCCTGGCAGCTCGATCAGGCGTCTTTGAAGGAACTGATGATACCCTGTTTTGGGCACGATAGTACGACGTTGTTCGATGTTGGGCTCGTTTTTCGCCTTGTAAGAGGGTTTATGAATATGGAAGATCAAGTTTGTAGGAGTGGTGCTGCTGTGGTGAAGGTGGCGAAGCTTGTTGATTGTTATCTTGCCGAAGCAGCCGTCGATGCTCATTTGGCGTTGCCGGAATTTTTTGCGCTTGCTAGCGTGGTCCCGAGCCATGCGCGGTCTACGGATGATGGGTTGTATCGCGCCGTTGATACGTATCTCAAAGTATGTTAACCAATTTTAATTATAGCAGTCTCTTGTATGACAGTTGCACAGTGCGACGGATTATATTTTTTAGATACTTTTAGTGTAAATAATATACTTTGTCTGAACACACTTAAATTTAGTGTATTCAGACAAGGTATCAGGTATCACTTTTTACACTAAAACTATCATTTTTTACACTAAAAGTATCAATCCTCGCACCTACAATCATTTTACACAAATTTTTGCCTTTTAATTTTTCACTATAAATCATGCAAATCTATATCAAAAATATATTTGAAAAACTATAACTATTTATATGCCATGATAGAAATTGAGGCGACAAACTAAATATATTTTCTTTCATTTTATGATTCACAATAGTGGGATACAATGGATAGTTGTAAAGTATTTACGAATTAGTGTCCGTCGGATTTTTGATCATTTGTTCATAATAAAAATATTTTTTAGCCATGTTTTAATTTCAAAATTATGTTTTTTAACTATTTTTTACTTCAATCGTCCACTCTGCCCCTTTTTCCATTTCTTGGGACTTGCACGTTTCTCAGTATTAAAATATGTTTCTCGGTACTGTACCGCATCAATTTTCTCAAAAAATGACCAAATGCCTCATTAAAGAATACAATGAGGATATGACTGTTAATTTTTAGTCAAAAAACTAAAAAAAACTACTTTTGGAAAATATGGAACATAAGTAGCCAATTTGACATATTACCACTCAAATTATGGTTGGGAGGTATGGTGGAAGGACTTTTGTAGTGTCAACAGCACAAGATTCTTGAGCAAAAGAGTTAAACAGATAGTCCATACCTATTTATCCTGACAGAAAGAAACCAGGAATGCCTGAAAATTGGCTTTTCTGCTGTCCATAACCATAATATGGAAACTAGTGTTTTGTGGATTATGGAATCACAATCCCTATCTACTGTGTTTGCGTCTAGTATGGGTTTGACTTCATGTCCTTACAAAACTTAGCTGGTCAGGCCCAAATCCAAACCATCGCAACACATAGATGTAACTTGTGAGTTGTTCCATATTGATTAATTAAGGGAAAAAAATCCACTTTATAAGCCAAGTCAGCTACTCCTCCCATCACCAATTGATTTTAGGATGAAACCTCACTTGATAAGTTTTGACTCTCTCCCATACTGGGTACACTTTATATATATGTTGGACATTACCTAGTAATGTATAATATTTGAGAGATAATTACAACTAATATGTTTGGGGTAATTAAAAATGAAATCTGCAGGGAGTATTTGAAATGTAAAGTGTAACACAAAATCAAATCTCAAGTAGATTTTTGTAATTTTCAAAAACCATCTAGCATTCTTTTTGTAATTACCCAAACATTATGGGTAATTTCTATAATTATCCCAAACACGTAAGCTAACATTTTATATCTTCAAACTAATGACTAGGCACATCCAGGGTTATCAAAGCAAGAAAAAAAGCAACTCTGCAGTTTAATCGACAGCCGTAAGCTGTCACAAGAGGCGTCTCTCCACGCAGCCCAAAACGACAGAATGCCGGTTCGGGCCATCCTCCATCTTCTCCTCTCAGAGCAAACCAAGCTCAACAAGCACATCGTCGATTGGAGCGGGCCACTGAGCGGGCCTCGAAGCCCGATCGGGCTGGATATCCCGGGCCGATGCTTCTCGAAGCGCGAAACGGGCCTGCACCAAAAAATGGAAATCAAGAGGCTGAAGGAGGATGTTCTGAGGCTGCAGAGCCAGTGCATGATTATGGAAAGGCAGATTGAGAAGATGTTCGAGAAAAAGAGATCATCGTCGGGATTGAATTTTAGTTGGAAAAAACTTGGATTGATTCCAGGGTTTAAGGCGAAGAGGATTGGGGAAGTTGAGGAAGAAATTAGTAATGAGGATATTGGTGATTATTATCACGGGCTCAAAACGCCGTCGGATATGAAGGCGAGGCTTGTACGGGGTAAAAACAGGAGGAAATCGTTGTCGTGAAGCTTTGAGGAATGGGGAGAGAGTTATGGATTAATTACAAATTGCCCCATAAGGTTTGGACTAACTACAAAAAAAAAAAAAAAAAAGATTTTTGAAAAGTATAAAAAGAACCCTTAGTTTGATTGTCTAAATTTAAGGGGGTAACTATAATATTTTGATAAACGTAAGGGATATTTTAAAATATTTTTGGCATATAAAGTGGAAAAATATAAGATGATCAAACCAAAAGAGTTTTTTCTTTTATTTTTTTTATTTTTAATTTCCGAAAATCTCTGTTTTTTTTTTTTTTTTTTTGGTTTAAACAGGAGGAAATCGTTGCCCTGAAGATTTGAGGAATGGGGTGGATTAATTATAGGGATAATTACAAAAAAAAATTAAGGTTTGGTCTAATTACAAAAAATTCCAGCGATTTTTGAAAATTATAAAAGTCTAATTGATGTTTGATTTCGTCTTATATAAATCTCTTTCACAAGCAAAAATTATTTTAAAATCTTCCTGACATTTTTAAAAATATTTACCCCCTTAAATTTAACTCAAAATTAAACGGTTTTTGGTAAGTTTGAAACATATCTGGATTTTCTTGTAATTAATCCAAATATAAGGGGTATTTTTGTAACTATCTCTTAATTATGTGTAGAATGTAGAAGTTTTATTTGTTTATTTACAGAATAATCTGGCCAAGTCTGTTCATATGTAAGGTACTATTCTAATTTCTAAGATGCTAATGATGTCAAATAAGTTCGGAACTGGAATCCGGCGATATGTAAACCTTGGCCAACTCTAATAATAATATCGAAAATAAATTGTATTTTGCTCCTGATTATTATTATTAGTATTATTTTTTGTATTCATATTCTACTTAGTTTTAAATTTCTATATCATTTATTTTCATGTTTCAAGGCGATTTTTCACCATAATTTTTAATAAAAAATTATAACATATTGTTTCCCAAAAAATAATGAGGAATTTTTTTCCCAGAATGTTTAGACCAAACGGCTATGAATGTTCAATTCTTATTGAAACGAAGTTACAAAGGGGGTGGCTAAAAATTTTAGAGTGTGAGATTGTTTGTGAAATAAGTGAGTTTCTTTAAAAGAAAATATCATTTCTTTTTAAAATTAAACTCATTTTTCTCTTTTATTCTCACATTTCCCAATACTCAACTATACTATTAATTTCTCTCCCTTCCTTCTATACATATAAATAATTTCCGTAATTCTTTAATTTATCATAATTTTATTATTTTTCTCTTAATCTTGATAACAAAATGCATAAAATGAGATCCATATTGCTTATTTTTTGTTCAATTTTTTTATTTTTTATTCAATTTTCTTATATTATGTTTTACATTATTATTTCCACAAAAATTTCACAAACAATCATTATGTCTAAAAGATTCTTCATCACATCAACATAATTATTATTCTCTCTCTATCCATTCTACTTTCACTTTAAAAAAAAATTTCACCACTATTCACTCAAAAAATGAAAGTGGATGGAACGAAAGCACAACCAATCAACAGCCTAAAGACCAGACACTGACTTGCCTCCTGAGAGCACAAGCCCAAAATCTAAACTATGGAAATGATCAACCAAAGTAAATAAAAGCCTAAAAATAAAAAGACAAAAATTTGTGTAAGACGGTCGCATAGTACAACGGTAGATACTTTTAGTAGAAAGTGATAATTTTGGTGTAAAAAGTGATACTGAATACACTAAAATTAAGTGTATTTTGACAAAGTATCACTTTTTACTCCAAAAGTATCACATTTTATGCTAAAAGTATCACTTTTTACCCTAAAAGTGTATCCCGTCGCACCGTGCGACAGTCTTACAAGAGACCTACTTAAATAAAAATTATGTGCTCGATTTCGAGTGTTTGAGTTCGGATCCTCTTCGAATGACCTCTATGTTGGCACGTTCATGAAAGATCTTTGGGTTAAGAAGTGCTTAAGACCAGGGCGTGCCAACCGCACCAATTACCCTTAGCCCAAATTTGTTTTTTCCTAGTCCAACTATTTTTACCCTTTAAAATACATATAATTTTTTTAATTTTTTCCATTAAAAGAGTGGGATATAAAAAATTGGAGTGCGCGGGGGACTGGGTTGGCCCCTAGATCTGCCCCAAATTAAGACAACTATTTTCACGTTCATGAAAGATTTTCGGTCTAAGAACTGCTTTAAACAGTTGTTCTCATGCTCGTCTAATGTCTTTTGGATGAATATGAGCTTGTATGGGAACATTTTTGAATGGGTTTTTTGATATAAAAGTTTATTTTTCATAATAATTTTCTTTAGTGGTTAAGTTAGAATTGGTTTTTTTGATATAAAAAACTCATTTTCTAAATGGATTTTTTTACGAGAGTTCTCCCAAATTTCCTTGAGCATGTCTCTTGTGAGACGGTTTCACAGATCTAAATCCGTGAGACGGACCTTCTAAGGGCTCCGTCTTGAGAACATGAACCATGAAAATAAATTTAAAAATAATAATGAACCATAAAGAAACAAAAATAAACCCTAAAAACATGAACCATGAAGAATAAACCCGAAAAATAAAAATAAATCCAAAAATAAAAAATAAACCCTAGAAAAAACTAAAAATCCTAAAAACCCAAATCAATTAAAAATAAACCCAAGAAACAAAATAAACCCTAAAAAAATAAATATAAACCCTAAGAAAAATAAAATTTGAAAAAAAAAAACTTTTAAAACTTTGTGTAAGGGCTACGTCTCACGAATCTAAATCCGTGAGACCGTCTCACGCAAGTTTTTGCCAATCTCCTTTATAGGCCGTGCTTGCCTAATTGCTCAAGACCTTTTAGTTGAGCTTCTTTTCCTCATTCGCCCAAAACTGGGGCATTTCTAGTCCAATCACTATTGTTGGGCCCTAAGCTTATATTCAGCCTCATATTCTGGCCTTTTTATTCTTTGGGCTTCACTTGTGAAGCAAATTTTTTTGTGTAAACACGTACTGATAATTAAATACCATTTTCGGAAGCAGGTAGGTGAAATATACTACTAAGTACTAATGTTAGAAAGTTAACTAAAGTACACTTCTTTGGAATTAACTGTAACTCAGTTTGTTTAAGTATTTGTAACTTAGGCAATTGACCTGAAATCAAATCTCTTCAGTCTTATCCCTCTCACGACCTTTTTAGACCTTGTATAAAAAGAAGAAAAAAAAACACTAAAGTATCCTTCTTCTAGAGATGTTAAAATGGCTGGTTATAACGGTTTAGGGCCAGTTCTTGCAGTTTTCGAACTAAACAACTATTATCAGGCTATAAATCAAAATTTTCAAAATTTTATATTTAAATCTAATTTCTTAAACTAGAACATATATAATATTTAAGGTTGAAATATTCATCAGAAAGACATGCACAATATATAATTACATTGCATTAACAAAATTATAAAATTTAAATATTATAAAATCTGATTGTTAAAAATAAAATTGTGATGATAAAATCTAAATATTATATGCCCAAAGGAAAAAAAAATATTTCTTATTGTCACTTATATTACTATAAGTCAGAAATTTTAAAATTACATATTCAAATCTAAAATTTTAAACTGGAACATATACAACATTTGAATTTAACATTTCAATATAAGTTATTCATCATAGTTTTTAATTACATTGCATTAATAAAATTAAAATGTAAATATTTTAAGATCTAAATTTTAAAAATAAAACTATAATAATAAAAGCTAAGCATTATATACCCAAACAAAATGAAAAAAACTAATATCTTTCTTATAACCCCCTAAAATAATATTTTAGAAAATATTTTATGCATAGGTATCCCCCACTAAAATAATATCTTCATATTTTGAAAATCTTGAATAATTACTCTTGAATTATAGATTTAGCATATTATTTAGAAAAATAATTTATATCTTAAAGAATCTAATCAAACTTTGCGATATTTTTTTATTTAAAATTTAAAATTCAAAAAGTTGAATTAGGTAATGGAGAAAACAAATCAAAAAAGAACTTTTTCGAGAACCATAGCTTGTTTAATTTGTTAAAAGTTTAAAAAAGATGGAGATGTGAATTTGGAAAATGTATACTAATTAGAGGTAATAAAAATAGATATATAAAAATACTAGAATTACATTTATATTCTTGTAAAAAAAAAATGACATGCTAATCCTAACTTACTTCAAACTAAACCATCCAGACAAAAAGATTAGAACTTGAGTTGGAAAAAATAATTTAGCCCTAATCATTATTTTTTTAGGTATAAATTAGGGTGATCAATGTCCGATTTTGTGGTTTTTTCCCAAAAAACTTAAACAGAATTTTCTGATGCAGTTTTCCTAAAAAAATAATTTCAAATCGGGATTTATTAAATAAAATCAAATGTGCGGTTTAAACTTTGGTGGACGGTTTGGTGGTTTTAATAAATTAAAATTATAGAATTGATAAAATAATATATTTATTTCAAAATATTACGAGGAATGACCAACAAATGTAAACTGTTAAAGATATAATTTATTTTTAAATAAGATGATTTTGTAAATGTAATGTATATTGCAATATCTTTTAATTCAACTATATGCAAAACATAATGCATTTTAATGGTATATTACTTTGAATGCATAACATAATGCATAGTTGTAACATTAAAGAAAAAAATTAAAATGTATTTTAATTGGAATTTAAATGCAAATTTAAATTTATTATTTATAAAATTTGTTTTTAATATATTGATTGACTAATTATTCAACAGAAGAGGAAAGAGAAATATTTCATTTTATCCCTAAAATTATATAAAGGCGGTGCAATTTTGTTCCAAACTCACAACCGAACCAACAAGGTAGTACAATTTTCATTTAATATTATAAATCACTGATTTAATAAAAAAGAATTGCTATAAACAGTGTTGTATGGTGCGGTTCGAGTGGTTCGGACAATTTTTGAAAATTTATGATTACGTTTAACAAAAACTCATGTCAAACGATTTAACGGGCCAAAATTCGTTAGACAGATTCTAAAACCGATCAAGTGGCATTTTTGTAATATTAACATGACGTTTTTGTAGTATCCAGAGACCGATGTTAACAGATACATCTGAAAAATATTAGTAATTCATCTGAAAAATATTACTACATAGTTCAGTTGGAAGTATTAGTTTATTTAATATTGAACAGTAATATAGTATCATTAGAGCGGTGAACAATATTAGTAGTTCCCTAAAAAATAGTAGTTTTTTTCTGTGTGACGTATTAGTAGTCTCACTGAAAAATATTAATAATACTCTAAAAAGTATTAGATATTTCGCGGAATTCCTGGGCTAGATCAATGGGTTCGCGGATATGATAGATCCGTTAAACTGAATTCGTGTTGACGGTAATTAGACTACCTTGTAGTTAAATGGGTCAGCACGACGGTTTAATCTCTCTATCTTCTACCATGTTTGACAAAGACGCCGAGATGTAGGAAATGACGACACGCAAGAGCTCCTCAACCAATCCACCAAGAGCCATTTTCAATCTGGCTTGTCCGCGCCCCATCACTCCACTCAGGAGCTATCATTTCTAAAATCAAAAAAATGAGTAATTAATGCTAAAAAAGACTTCTATTGTGAATAGGACCTATAGAGAAAATCAAGTAACATGGCCACAACCAAATATATTATAATCACTTTATCTCTAATTATTGAAAAAATTAAGACTTAAGAGTAATTATAGACAAAATATAATCATGTAACGAATTTGTATAAATTGAGATTTTATTGTTAATTAATTTATACACAGAAAATGCCCGACGGATCTCCAGAAACCCCACTCCTCCGCCACCACCTCGAGGGGTGGCGCCACCGTCTCACCACCGGCCTCCGCCTCAAGACCACCCTCCTCTCCGAGCTGAGCGGCTCCGTCGGCGACCTCGGCACCTACATCCCCATAGTTCTAGCCCTCACACTGGTCTCCAACCTAGACCTCTCCACAACCCTAATCTTCACCGCCCTATACAACATCGCCACCGGCGTGGTCTTCGGAACTCCGATGCCCGTCCAGCCAATGAAATCCATCGCCGCCGTCGCTGTGTCGGAGACGCCTCATTTGACGGTTTCTCAGATCGCCGCTGCTGGAATCTCCACCGCCGCCGTCCTGCTCTTCCTCGGCGCCACCGGACTCATGTCCTTCCTCTACCGCTTCCTCCCCCTCCCCGTCGTCCGTGGTGTCCAGCTCTCACAGGCAATGTATCTAAATTTCCCCAAATTTATTAAAATTATACGCTTTTTTATCTATTGCAAATTGATTGACGGATTTGAATTTGAAAAGGTCTGATTTTTGGATAATTTTGATATTTGGAGCTAGGGACTGTATGTAGTATTGTTCAAATTTGTTCGAATTTTTCGAGCTCCATAAATTGTGTAAATTGTGTTTGAGTTTGATTTGATTATTGACTGAATCAAGCTTGATCGAGCTTTAGTTGAACTCAATAGCTAGATATTTTACACACATTATGTTGTTTTTTACTAATCGAGTTCAGCTCAAGCGATCTCTATATTTTTCTAACGAAAAAATGTGATAAGTTTTGGTTCTTTACAAATCGAACTCAAACGAGCTTTTAATGATTAATCTTGAGTCGGGTATCAAGTAGTTTGGTCTGATTTTCATCCCTATTTGGAGCTTTCAATAGAAGATGATAATGATTGGAAATAACTAAAATTAGTGTAATTATTTTAAAAATTCATTTTAATACAAAAGTATCTGGTGGGGTGATTGTTTTGTTATGAATTTACAATGTTCATAAATTTTCATTAATAAGATTATTTATTCTTGAAGTTGCATCATTTTTTACTGAAATCAGTATAATGCAAGATGGACAATCATACACTCAATTGATTTGTCTTCTCTTTGTTTACTTACATAGTTAATTGCTGCATATTTTTGTTAAGTAAGTTTCTTTTGATACTTTCATGTACAAATGCTTTGCTTTTCGTACATAAATAGACAGTTTCTTATCCATATGTTCTTGAGTTACTGGTAAAAACTCTTCCAATGAATTTTTCCGGAGAAAAGAATTTGTTTTATAATTCCTTGAAGACCATCAAGAACATTCATTGTAATCATAAATTTCTATATATCCACAGGGCCTAGCATTTGCCTTTTCCGCCATCAAGTACATTCGGTATAATCAAGATTTCTCCAAAACAACAGCAACAAAAACCACCGACCCCCGCACCTGGCTCGGCCTCGACGGCCTTGTTCTTGCACTCACTTGCCTCCTCTTCCTAATTCTTACAACTGGCGATGGTGGTGGCAACGAAAACAACACGTCTATAGTCCCAACGAACCGTCGAAGAGTTCACAAAAGACTCAAAATCTTGTCAGCAATCCCATCGGCCCTCATCGTCTTTTTGCTTGGCCTAATTTTGTGTTTTATCCGAGACCCCTCGATTTTCAACGACATAAAATTCGGCCCGTCGAGGTTTCATGTGTTGAATATAACATGGGACGATTTCAAAGTCGGATTCTTACGAGGCGCAGTGCCTCAGATTCCCCTGTCAGTGTTAAATTCTGTTATTGCCGTTTGTAAGCTGTCTGGAGATCTTTTTCCTGGTACAGAATTATCAGCCACAAAAGTGTCGATTAGCGTTGGTGTAATGAATTTAGTCGGCTGTTGGTTCGGGGCAATGCCGGTGTGCCACGGGGCCGGAGGGTTGGCAGGGCAGTACAGGTTCGGAGGGAGGAGCGGTTTGTCGGTGGTGTTTCTTGGATTGGGGAAGTTAGTGCTAGGGTTGTTATTTGGGAACTCGTTTGTTCGGATTCTGAGTGGGTTTCCGGTCGGGATTCTTGGGGTGCTGTTGTTGTTTGCTGGGATTGAATTGGCGATGGCGTCGAGGGATATGAATTCGAAAGAAGAGTCATTCGTGATGTTGGTTTGTGCTGCTGTATCGTTGACCGGCTCGAGTGCTGCGTTAGGGTTTGGATGTGGGATCGTGTTGTATTTACTTTTGAAATTGAGGGAGATGGATTATTCTTGTTTCGGTTTATCGAAGTCGACAGAGGAAGATGAATTTCTTATAAATCCATAGAAGTTTTTTCTGGGAAGATATAAAATCTTTTTATGTTGTACATGTGTTTGGTCTCATTGTGCTTTGATTCACATATAAGGTAATGAAATAAATAGGGACCATTCCCTATCTTACAAGAGTTTACTTTTAGCGGTATATGATTTTTGGCAAATCGTATTGCATCTTGTATTGCATTGCACTAATTGCGGTCACTGTGTATTATACGGATAAGATTCCAAGAAAAACTAGGTAAATGCATTTGACTTGACATTGATGCGGGAACTGATTGCAAAAACTTGTGCTTCTAAAAGAAATGATTTATTATATAGAAGTTGAATGCAGTTGAGAATCAAAAGTTGAATTGTGCTTGCAAATAGAAGCTGAAAGTTGATTAAGTTAAGAGAGAATGTGTTAAAGAGTTTTTGCCAAAGAACAAAACTCATCCTCTCTCATCTAAAAAATTATTCCAATTTATATTTTGTTGCAAAATGTAGGCATTACTCATTTTGGTCCACTGATTTACATTATTTCTCTCTAAAATTCATTTGTGCAGTTGATCAGGTTATCATTCACTGGAGTGGCCATCTCTCAAGGAGAATTCTGTTGAGTATTTTTGTATACATGTCAAGAGTTGATAATAATACAATATCAATGGCATTTACTTCATATTCCAATGCTAGGTTTTGTTATGTTTGGTGTCAAGGTTTATCATTAATTTCTCATTACAGCTATCATTTTGTATTTGTCAAATATGTTCACGCAGAAAATATTGCACAAAATTTATATTAAAGATTAAGAGTATAACCTGTATATATTTTGGGTTTAATTACAAAAACCACCCTTGAAGTTTAGCCTAATCACAAAAAAATCCAATTATTACAAATACCCTGACTTGTTTTTAGCTTGTAAATCGCACCCTCAAATTAACGGCCTTGAGAGTTGGGAGGGGTATTTGTTAGGGGTGGCAATTCATGACACGATGCGAAAACACGCACGAAGTTATTGAGATGAATATGAAACCGACCCGACACGAACTTGAAACCAAACACAAACTTGACCGAATAATCCAAAATAACCCGAATTTATGTTCTACATGACATTTGGTTATTTTGGCATAATCCAAAATCAACTTGAAACCAAACACAAACTTGACCGAATAACCCGAATTGTCACCCTAGTATTTGTTAGGTAAACATAACCCCAGTTGGATAATTGTAATTTTAAAAGATAACTAGAATTTCTGTTTTCTTTTTGGCTGCAATTAGACTAAACCTTAGGGGTAGTTTCTGTATTTATCCCTGTTTTTTTATAGAGCTCCCACAATAAGTGAAAAAATAAAATAAAATCTGCAATCTTCATTTATTAAACACAACTGAATCAAAGATCATTCAACCAATACGAGATAAGTGTTGGAAAATTTGAAGGAAAATTACATATTTGACCTTTTAATAGTAAAGGGTATTTTGACTTTTTAAATAGTAAAGGCCAAATTTATTTGACCCTTTCAATAGTAAAATTCAAATATTTTATTTGATGAAAGGTCATAATTTTTTCTATAAATATGGCTTGATTTTCATTTGGAAAAAAACACAAAAACTTACAAAGTTTCCATACATCTCCAACTCTTGAAATTAAATTTTGGTGATAATTTTCGGGCATAATTTTTCAGTTCGCCGGAATAGGTAATCCGGTTTTCTCGTCTTATCCTGGGAAACAGACGTCCAGAATAGGGGACGAATCTGTTTTAAGGATAGTGTGTTGAACACACGATTCGAGCTAATTTTATTTTGCTTACTTTGCAAATTTTACCTATTCGGTTTCCGATTCATATAAATTGTACTAGAAGAAATACTAATATTTTCCTACAAACTTAAAACAGATTCCTACACATCTTACAGTACAGTTTATATGAAGCTGTTGCATGTGCAACTATTTCAACTCTGTTGCAAATTTGGATTAGGAGTTATAATTTCAAAAATTAGTTGGATAGTTTAATTTTTTTTTTAAAAAAAATTATTAAACATTTTGTTGGTGGCTAAATTTTGATGATTTGCATCATGTTATTTGGCAGTTGGCATGTACTAAGGCTTTTCATATCAGTTGGAACCACTTTTTGCATATTATATTGTTTAGTTTAGTATTTAATTCTAATCTTGTTGATTAGTTGGTTAAAATTAAAAAAAAAATTCTTACGGAATTACTACAGATGGCGGGTATATGTGATTATCAATATTGTTAAAGAATTTGGTTTAGTTCTTTAATAATAGTGCAATTAACTTGAGAAATCGGATTATAAAGTATATGCTTTATATCTAAGATTTGTTGAATTGGTACGAGTATGTATAATTTTTGGAATAAAACGATTAATACCCGTGCTATTTGAAGCGGAAGGAAATTGTATTTTGGATTGATTGGACTATATTTTGGACTGTTTGGATTTATTGGACTATATTTTGGACTGTTTGGACTGATTGAACTAATCTTTGGACTAATAGATTAATACTTGTGCAAATTCAGATGCAAGAAAATTGCAAGGACCTTATAATAAAAACTTGAACAATATTTAGTAAATGTGTTCTTATCGGTTGTGTTCCGATTGTTCGAAGTGCTAAACTTCTTGTATTGTTTGTTTCAGAAATGGCATCTGAATCAAACTGTGGTGGGTCTAACCCCGTTGTGCCAACACGGGATTTTGTACCAAACTGTGCTGGGTTTAACCCTGTTGTGGGCCAGGCTTTTGTAGCCAATCCCACACTTAATGTGTTGGTTAATCATTGTGAAAAATCAGAAAAGTTTAACGGCTTGAATTTTAAGCAGTGGCAATAGAAAATATTTTTCTACTTGACCATATTGAACTTGACACAGTTCTTGCAGAAAGATCATCCACAGCTTAGTGAAGATAAGACTGATGCGCAAGCGTTTAATGTTTTGGATGCTTGGATACATGCTAATTTCTTGAGTAGAAATTAAGTCATGAATGACCTTGCAAATTCGTGTACGTGTATAACTCAAAGAAAACTAAAGAAGTGGATTTAAAATAAATGAATGTGATAAACGTGTGTATGTTAAAGAGACTGGAAATGACTATGTCATTTTATGTCTTTACGTAGACGACATGCTTATCATTGGAAGTAATAATAAAATAATTAAATCAACTAAAGATATGTTGAACTCGAGGTTTGACATGAAAGATATGGGTTTAGCTGACGTGATCCTCGGAATAAAGATTTCTAGAACTTCAAATGGACTAACACTTGATCAGTCACATTATGTGGATAAGATTCTAGGAAAATTTAGTAAGGATGACACGTCATTAGCTAGAACTCCAATAGACACAAGCAAACATCTATCGAAGAATAGAGGTGAGACTGTGTCTCAAGTTGAATATTCACGAGTCATAGGAAGTTTAATGTCTTAATGAGTTGTACAAGACCAGACATTGCCTATGCAGTGAGTAAATTGAGCAGATCTGAGAGTAATCAGTATGACCACTTTGGAAAGGTATAGTGAGAATACTAAGGTATTTAAGATATACTCGTGATTTTGGGCTACACTATACAAGATATTCTGCTGTTATTGAAGGATATAACAATGCTAATTGGATATCTGATATTAAAGACTAAGTCTGCAAGTCGATTTGTATTCACTTTAGGAGGTGCAGCAATATCATGGAAATCTTCTAAGCGAGACATTATAGCAATGTCTACAATGGAGTCCGAGTTTATTGCTCTGACAAGTGTGGTGAAAGAAGGCTTAATGGCTTCAAAATTTCTTAGAAGATATTCCAAAATGGCCTAAACCTGTGCCGACAATTTGTATACATTGTGACAAATCAATCTGCGATTGGTAGGGCACAAAGCAATATGTACAATGGTAAGTCTGACACATACGTCGTGAGACACATACCATCGACAACTACTCTCAACCGTGTTATCTCTATTGACTACGTGAAGTCAAAGGATAATTTAGCGGATCCGATTAACCAAAGGGTTGAATCGAGAGTTAGTTGTGAAATCATTAAGAGGAATGGGACTTAAGCTTCTAGAAAAATGAGTTGATACAATGGAAATCCAACCTAGTTGATTTGGAGATCCCAAGATCTAGGTTCAAAGGGACAACCTAGTTGTAAAAAGACTTTATGATCACGTGGGGGAGTTATCCTCATGTCCGTTCCTTAACAAAGATGCCCGTGGAGAAGAGGATAAGCAATTTGGCTTTTAATGATTCTTGTGCGTCGGTAAGTCGAAAGCGGGGTAGTACGGGCTATCTTAAATGAGAATCACCTATGTGAGAGAGAAGTGGGGCCGCTTCGAAGAGAATTGTGTGAGGCTCAATTCTTAGAACCTCTTGCGAACTGGCGTATGTTCGGGGCCATGAATGAACATAACCATGAGAATCGAAGTATGTTAGGAAGAATCTTGTGTAAAGTATATCATCGTTTACACAAAAGGCAGAACAGTTCAAGGACATCGCGTCTACTGATCAGCTAGTAAGGTAAATATGTTTTCACAAGGGAAGGTTCAAAGGGGTTACACCTACCTATCCTATGCAAGATTCAACTGTTAGAATTTATCACCAAATCTTTGTATCTTCGTAATTTTCTTCATGTGGGGGATTGTTGGAAAATTTGAAGGAAAATTACATATTTGACCTTTTAATAGTAAAGGGTATTTTGACCTTTTAAATAGTAAAAGCCAAATTTATTTGACCCTTTCAATAGTAAAATTCAAATATTTTATTTGATGAAAGGTCATAATTTTTTCTATAAATATGGCTTGATTTTCATTTGGAAAAAAACACAAATACTTACAAAGTTTCCATACATCTCCAACTCTTGAAATTAAATTTTGGTGATAATTTTCGGGCATAATTTTTCAGTTCGCCGGAATAGGTAATCCGGTTTTCTCGTCTTATCCTGGGAAACAGACGTCCAGAATAGGGGACGAATCTGTTTTAAGGATAGTGTGTTGAACACACGATTCGAGCTAATTTTATTTTGCTTACTTTACAAATTTTACCGATTCGGTTTCCGATTCATATAAATTGTACTAGAAGAAATACTAATATTTTCCTACAATAAGTACATACACAATGTTTAATATGCAATAAAAGAAAAGGATGCAACACAAATTATTATCATAGAAAATTCAAACTGGCTTTATTTACTACATTACATGTACTCAAATTCCGCAATATGTTTGGATTGAAGCATCCATGGTGGACCCACTTTTCTTGCAGTATTCCATGAATTCAAAAGTATTGAAGGGTTTAAACTTCAATGGATTTTCATCATCAACAAGCTCCTCTGGCACTTGCAAAATCCCACGAATGAAAGAGAAGATGCCAATTGAATACTTTTCTTTAATTCCACCTCTTATAATGACCCTGTGTAGAGGACTATATATTCTGCCATTGCTCCATGCCTGACAAGTTTTCAAAATTTTATGATTATATTACATTTTAAAAATATATACATTTCGGGATAATTACAAAAAAAAAACAAAAAAAATAATAACTCTAAAGTTCGGGCTAATTACAAATAAAACTCATGAGTCTTTGAAAATTTTCACAAAAAATCCTTGGAATTTGATTATGCTTTACATTTTTTGCCGTTCATAAGCAAAAAGTATTTTTAAAACTCCCTTTAATATTTATAGAAATATCACAGTTACCCCCTTAAATTTAAAATATAATTAAATTTGAGGGTATTTCTGTAATATTGAAATATCTCTAGTTTTTTTTAATTAGCCAATCCTCGGGTTTTTTTTTGCAATTATCCCTTATATTTTTATATATTTATTTTCGAATATTTTTATACGTTTTTCCTTTTTTTGGTGATAGTGGTCCATGATTAAAAAAAATGAGTTTAGATGAGCTTTATTGGATAATTCTACGGATGGGAAAATCCACATGGGGATCCCCGTTAGTATCTGAATTAAATGGGACGAGAATTCCCGATTAGTTCAGGGATGGAATGAGGATTGGAGTTTTCCGCTTCTGTAGAACCAAGAATGAGACCGAAATAATATTTATATCCCCATTCGATTCTCGTCCCTGTTTCGATAAAATAGGGATTCTCCATCCCAATCTACATTCTCCGAATATATTATTAATATTAATTATATTTATATTATATTGTTTTATTAATTTTAAAAATAAAACTCCTAAGTTTTTATAATTTTACTTATTAATTCTCTCTTTTATAAATTAAGGATTTATGTTATTTTTATTTATTTAAATTATTGCTTATTTTAAGTAATTTATTTTACAAATTCTTTTACTTTTTTTTGAGCAACAAATGGGAAAGTAAATTATTTTAAGTAATTTACAAATTCTTTTACTAATAAATAAAAAATGGGAAAGTAAATTCCCTAGGCATCCAAATGGAACGGTACGGGAGGATTGATTGTTGGGATAATTACAGAAAAAGGAAAAAACCCTGAGGCTCGATCTAATTACAAAAAACTTCGGAGATTTTTAAAAATTACAAAAAAACTCTTAATGTTTGATTCTGTCTTACATTTTCCCTTTCATAAACAAAAAAAAATTCAAAAATTTCCCCTGATATTTATAGAAATATTACAATTACCCCCTTAAATTTATAGATATAATCTAACTTGTGGGGTCATTTTGTAATTTTGAAATATTTCTGGATTTTTTCTAATTAACCAAAACCTCAGGGGTCTTTTTATAATTATCCCTTGATCGTTTGAAATTAAAAAAAAAAAAAGTACTAACAACAAACAACAACTATAGCGAATGAAATCGAAAATATTACCATTAAAGCTTCGCCGGCTAGGATTAGGAACTTGGATGGAGATGGTTCAAAATCTCTCCACTCGCCATCAGGAGTTTGGATCTGCAAACCTTTGACCTCATTGGAACCAATTACGCTCAGGAAACCCTTGTCTCTATGGGGTCTAAGACCGATGTTGATCTCGTTCTTGTTGTTTTTGTGTGGTAAGTGGTATTTTATGAGTCGTGTCATGTAGAATGACGACTCAACTAAAGGAGGATAGTATTTTTCCAATCCGTAGCTGCTAACCAACATTTCCATCACTATGTGATCCAACTCCAATAATAGCTTAGCATATGAGTGTATTGTTTCACTTTGAAAAAGAAAAGAAATAAAAAAGAGAGGAGATTAGTAAAAAAATGTGCATATAAATAAGGAATAATTACCAAAAAAAAAAAAAAAAAAAAAAAACTCGTTAAGGTTTACGCTAATTACAAAAAAAAAAAAAATTGGAGATGTTTTAAAATTACAAAAGTCCCCTCAATTTTGTAAGCTCAAAAAGAATTGGTCTATTTGGGAGGGTCCATTAGACCCAAAATGTTAGGTCGCCTTGGGGCTCCAAAATGGGCGTCCTGATGGAATTTCAACTTGAGATGATTACTCCTTGGCATGGTGGGGCCGACCCATCCATTTGACACCTTATCTCTCATTGAACTAGCTTTTGGGTATAAATTCTGCTAAAAAAATAATGAACTACATCGCTGAGGGGTCCCCACCAGGGGCGTACATACGTTGATAGTTAGGGGGCCTCCCCCCCCCATTTTTTTACTTTTTACTACTTTTATAAATATATATCTATATATATATATATTTATATACTTGAGCTAGTCTCCTATCAGACCGTCTAACGGATCTAAATATCCTACCCATCATCGCTCTGCCTAATCTGGATTCGCAAAAAAAAAAAAAAAAAAAAAAAAAAATCTCATTCGGACATCGCGAAACATAAAAGGATTTGCTGCTCAGCTCTCAAAATAAAAGTGCGACGTGCTCTACGATCAATTAAGAGTTATAATTTTGAAATTGAAAAAAAAGAGTTCAAAAATTATTAATTACTTATTTAGTTTGCTCATTCTCAGCTTAATTTGTTTTTCGAACTTATATCTATATTGTTTTATTGATTTTATGGATTTAAACGCAGTTGGAGAAAATTGAGAGTCAATCACTATTTACCAGCTCAGCTCTGTTTTATATTTAAAAGGCACAATTTTGAAGAAAAGTATTACACATTACATTCTAATATATTGGATGTATTAGAAAAATGTATTATACTTCACAACTTCTTAGTAGTTCTCTATTTTATTATTAAATGGCATGACTTTGTAGAAAAGTATTAACATTGCATTCAAATGTATTAGATGTATCAAATAAATGTATTAGACTTTACATCTAATACATTTCGGGAGAAAAATTTAATTATATTTAGGGAAACTACTAAAATACCTCTCCAGGGAACTACTAATACTTTTTTGAGGAACTACTAATATTTTTTTGAGGGACTGCTAATATATTTCGGGAGTATATTAATGAGAAATACTAAAAAACTCTTCAGGAAACTATTAATACATTTTAGAAGAACTGTTAATACTTTTTAGAAGGACGACTAATACTTTTTAGAAGGGCTGTTAATACATTTCGGGAGAAAAATTTAATTATATTCAGGAAAACTACTAAAATACCTCTTCAGGGAACTACTAATACTTTTTCGAGGAACTACTAATACTTTTTAAGGGACTGTTAATATATTTCGGGAGTATATTTAGGAAAAATACTAAAATACTCTTCAGGGAACTACTAATACATTTCAGAAGAACTGCTAATACGTTTTAGAAGGACAGCTAATACTTTTCAGAAGGACTGTTAATATCGGTGGTCCCTAAAAACTACTAAAACACCACTGCTAATATTATGGAAATGTCACCGGATCCGCGGGTCAGATCCGTCTAATAGGTCAGACCCGTTAGACGGTCTGACATGAGTTTTGTGTATATACTTTTATAAATATATATACACATATGTGCTTGTGTCTGGTCTGTGTCTGACTGTCTGTATATGTATGTGTGTGCAACATTTTAGTATTTTCGATCCCAACCTAAATTATTGATCAATAAAATTTCTTGTAAACCACACAAACCAATGACTATTATTTTTAAGTATGAATAAACTATCTCCTGGGTTTTGATATATATCATAATATTTAAATATGTGGAGTATACATCTTGAATAGGATTTATTAGTGATGTAATTTGAAATATTTAACTATGAATATTGATGCAATTTTTATGCAAATTTTTAAATATGATTATCATATATATATATATATAAATGTTTGATAACTCATTCTTTAACTATTAGCGCTATGGGGTCGGACCAAACAGTAACCGGACCGCAAAATTTGGAGTCCAGCCCGGTCCAGACATTGAAAAATACACTAAAAATACTGGCTTTTGAGGCCCGACATTTTTTTGGGCCTAGGATATTAAAGCCCAGCCCGGTAAAAATACCGGACTGGTCGGGCCAACCCAGAATCGACAGCTCTAATTAGCGCTATAGCATCTCTACCAAAACTCTATGATATTAATACTACTACACATACTTAATCTAAACCCAATAAGAAATTATATCTATTACTCGCAAGTGATGTAATCCTTCTAAACCTGGAAAAATTTACCCATACCTTTACATTAGGAACCGAATAGGTGTGTGTACCCGCATTTACTCATCAATAGTTGGCCCCCCTCAATCACAAATTTTGGGTCCGCCCCTGGTCCCCACTACCCTTGCCCTAGAGCTTTGTGGAGGAGGTGAATAGCGAGATGTCCTCTGCAAGTTAGGATCCTGAGTTGCCATAGACTGAGTCACACAAGAAATCCTCATCCACCCAGTTACCAAATGGATTCGAAGTTCGAACATCCACGTTGTGGGTGTCAGTAAATAAACAACACGTCACTCAAATCTTTTACTAGTTGAGATATTCCCTGGGTGGGGATGAATTATACTCAAACCCATTTATTATGGAGAAGAGACACTCAAACCATTGAACCCTACTTTCATCTTTTTGCAATATCTTTGAAGAAAAAAAAGATAAAGTGCTTTTGGGGATTAATCAGAATGTTATTTTTTGAAAAATACCCACCTAGTGTATGTGCAAAAATAAGCAAAAATAGAAGCAAATGAACATAATTACCAAAATTTGTGATGGCCAAGAGGCCACATGAGGCTAGTGAAGTTTTTTGCAGCTTCAAGGGACTCACCATCTTCAATCCCAAAGCATTCAAATAGGGGCATAGAGGGATAGTTTCCAGCATAACCAAACCCAGCAAGTTTAGAAGTGTGTTTCCTTTTGGTTTCCAATGGGAGACCAAACAACTCTTCCCACAAACCGAACATGGTATCCTGGAGCTCCGAATCACTTTCCTTGTAATAATCCACCACCACACTCCCGTACGTTTCAAGTCCACGTCGGATTGCATCCGCCGTTGATTTCCACGAACTTGTGGCTGGATTTAACTTGGTTTCTGTGAATTCTACTACGGGGAGCTTATTCAATTGTGGGTGAGAGCCCATACTGATTATTACAACCTCTAATTGAGATTTTGGTTGAGCTTTACTCCTCTAATCAATTCTATATATATATAAAGTTGTGATTAATCAAGTGCAACTAAAAATATAAATAAAACTTTATGATTTGGGTTCAAGTTGAAAAAATAAAATGAGGCACATCACCATCAGTAAATAAAAGTATTATTTCGTACATATGTCACTTTCCTGTATTTTAAATTTTATTGCATGAAGAACTATTAATGCTTTTTCATTTGAAGTTTGGTCCCTACAAAAGCAAAACATTGTCTCGAGGGCCCAAAAATGGACATAATTCAGCTATACTTAATTTTGGTTCATGCATCCAACCATGAATTATACTTTTCCATGGAAGAAAACAAA
This sequence comes from Rehmannia glutinosa, assembly GCA_016081115.2. Lineage (NCBI taxonomy): Eukaryota > Viridiplantae > Streptophyta > Magnoliopsida > Lamiales > Orobanchaceae > Rehmannia > Rehmannia glutinosa. The sequence continues at coordinate 71,854,770 of CM071930.1, read as the reverse complement.
CAAATGCTTGCAAAATTCTACTGTCATATTATCATTATTAAAAAAAATAAAAAAATATTAATATGGCTACAATTTACTAATTATAAGAGAAGGTTAAATATGTCCTATACTTTAATATGCATTGTTCTTATCAACAAGGGGTGATTTACCATCAACACAAGCAATGGCGGAGGGAGGGGAGCCAACTTGCCCTCTCCCCGCATTTTTAAAAAAAAATTATACTAAGAAAAAAAATTAAAAATATTTTAGTAAAGATTTATATGATTTTTTTTAGATTTTTTTTAATCGGTCCATCTCAATTTTGTGTATCAACCCACCCCTTTATTTTTTTCAGATTCCGCCCTTGGACACAAGCTTTGAATATCATAAATAGGCTCATCAATGTTGAAGCAAACAAATATTGAGTTTGATTAGGTATCTATCAATCCCATTCAAAGCAAGCAAATGTCGAATATCACTTAGGTATATAAATGATTAATGGGTTTGTAGAAAATGTTGATTACAATGTATTGGTTACAATGGGAAAGCCTTCACAATGGCTCAATTACAAACTGGAAATGAACTATTCTATTACAAAATGTAAATGTAAATCGAATCGTAAGCCCAGAGTCGAGATACTATCTCTATCCGCAAGACAATTACGTCCCCGCTAGTGCTCACGGTTTGACGTATTGCCTCCAAAGATAAAACGCGGCCGTCTTCGTGTAATAATAGCACCACTAACACGTAAGACCTTCGAACGAAAAAGTGTTGAAGCGGTTCTTTGGACCTTTTTGTGCGAGAATGCGAAATTTGGCTTTGTGTATGAATATTTGTTGTGTACCAACCGCAATGCACTCAAATGAATTTATAGACAAACACACCCGCGGAGATAACAAAACGTAGTGGGCATTAATCCAATTGTAACATTCCGGATGTTACACCCCACTACTCTATAATGCATGAAGTAGTGGGCTCTTTTCGGATGACCACTTCACTGGAGTTACTAACTCCAACGATCACACGAATCTGACACCTACAATGATCCGGATTCATTGGCTCCAACAGATCCAACAATCACTCGAATACGGCCAAGCCCATTTTCGAGTGGCAAAACTTCAGTGGACCGGACCCAAGCCCAGTCCCAAGCCCAGGCCCGGGCCGGCCCGGCCGAGGCCGCGGCCGGCAGCGCAGCGGCGCCTGCGCGCGTGTGGCCCACTTGTGATCATCCACTTGTGTTATAGTTTATACAACAAATAACACCTTCTAGTAAATAAACTAGGATAAACTATGATTTTTATTCCATGTGGGATAAGGCATGCGCCTTTCATCTCCCTTTACATAATGCCCACTTATGCTACCTTCATGTATTAATTTCTCACTCACCGAAAATCGGTTTTGAGAAATAAAAATACTACGAACATCTACTCAAACGTAGATTAATAATATATAATTTAATTCCTCCAGAATTAAAATTTAAGCCACCGAAAAATTGGTCAAAGTCGGTCGACACCCACTTTATCAAAACCAAATTTTCCAACAATCCCCACATGAGTGGAAATTAATGTATGCATGAATGCGGAACACGCAAAACCATCCTCAAGAGACAATATTGCATTCGGAAAGGTAGCTTATGGCTTTGAACCTTCCGTAGTCAATACCATCGGTACACCGGCGGCGGCTTAGTGACGCATACGCCAACTATTCCTCCACGGTGTATCCGAGTCAATAATATTAACACAATAAGGTCTCAACACCTTCTCGTTCTCACGTTTTGTGTCCGTTTCGCCATGGACACCACTTTGGATTCATAAGTGTTACTTTGAAGCGGCCCGCACTTCTCACTTATATAGGTGATCTCCTATCCGAGTATCTGCCATACTCAACCTCAACGAGGTGTAGGAATCATTAAAAGTCAAATGACTTAGCCTCACCACAACTTTGCGGGTGTTTCAACACTTGGTTTTGCTTTCTAGGGATGGGTTATAACATTGTTTCCAAGTGTTACAACATAACCTTCATAGTTTAGTTTTCCCATTGAACCAAGTTCTTGGGATCTCCATCATCATGGTTGGGTTACCACTATGATAGTTATTTTTACTTTGTGGACTTCAAGCCCATTCCCTCTAGCAATTTACCCAATTGATCTCGATTGATCCTTTTGTCAAAGTGCCAAATTGTCTTTTGACTTTACGTAGTCAATTGACATCACACCATTTGAGATCAATTGTCTAACGGTATTGTGTCTCCGACGAATATGTCTAGACTTACCATTATACATATTGCTCTGTGCCCTTCCTATAGCCGCTTGGCTATCACGCGGTGAATCATCGCGAGAAGGCACAAGCTTCCTCCAACGTGGAATATCTTCCGAGAAAGTTTTGAAGCCACTCTGCTTCACCACTTTATCCAAAGCTATAAACTCGAGATTCCATGGTGGACCGAGCTATACACGTTTGCTTCGTGGACTTCCACGATACCGCACCACCTCCAATGGTGAATATGTATCCACTAGTTGAATAAGAATCTTTCGAATCGAGATCCAACTAGCATCACTATATCCTTCAAGTGCAATTGGATATCTTGAGTAGTATAACCCATAATCCAAGGTATACTTCAAGTATTTTAACACCCTGTTAACGCTTTCCAATGCTCATGGCTTGGATTGCTCGTGAACATACTCAACATATTTACGAGGGTAGGCCAAGTCCGGGCGTGTACAATTTGTGATGTACATCGATCGCCTATTATACGTGAGTATTCCATCTGAGCCACTGGTTCTCTTTATTAGCAACCAGTTTATACTTAAATCAATGGGCGTCTTTGACGATGAATAAAAAAACATTGAATTTCTTGAGCACTTTCTCCACATAGTGGGATTGTGACAAGATAATTCCATTAGGAGTTCTCTGATTTTTATCCCAAGGATTACATCAAGGTCCCCATATCCTTCATGTCAAAGTTCCTCTTTAACATTCTTTTTTAGTCTCCATGATAGTATCATGACTACGCCCCATGATTAACAAATCGTCTGCGTATAGACAAACTATGACAAATGCTTCGATGTCCCTTTGACATATACGCATTTATCACACTCGTTGATTTTAAATCCATTTGACAACATCGTATTGTCAAACTTAAGATGCCATTGTTTTGGAGCTTGTTTCATCCGTACATGGATCTTATTAACTTGCACACCTTCTTTTCTTGATCGGGTGCAATAAACCCTTCAGGTTGTTCCATATATATTTCAAAGATCTATCTCTCCATTCGAAACGCCGTCTTGGCGTCCATCGATGAATCTCTAGATTGTGCAAAGCGGAATCGCAAGAAGCACCGAATAGACGCAATCCTCGTTCTTTGGAGAATAGGTGTCAAAGAAGTCATATCCTTCTTTTTGTTTAAAGCCTTTGGCTACAAGCGTGCTTTATACTTATCAATAGTTCCATCTGCTTTATACTTCTTCTTTAGGATCCATTTACATCCTAAAGGTTTATGACCAATGAGAGAGATCAACCAACTCCCAGTATGGTTCTGCGAGAATGGACTCGATTTCACTATTGATAGCTTCTTGCCGGCGAGCATCCGGATCAGAGAGCCTCTTTAATCGAGTTTGGCTCACCATCTAACATAAATGTTATGTAATCGGCCCAAAAGACTTAGCCGTCTTAGACCTCTTCTTTGCGTCTCGGTTCTTCACTAATTGGTGTTGAACCACTTGCGCTTCGTGAGTTCTTTTATTAGTACTCACTTCTAATTTTTCTCTACAAGGGTAGACATCCTCAAAGAATACAAAGATTCCTTGATTCGATTATGGTACCTTGATCATTTCCGGATTTTCGACTTATGTATCATAAACCTATATGCACTACTTTGGTATGCATATCCCACAAAGACACAATCAACTGTCTTTGGTCCAATTTTAACTTGTTTTGGTTCGGTATTGCTACCTTAGCCAAACACCCCCACACTTTAAGGTATTTATAAGAAGGCTTACGATTTTTCCACAATTCGTAAGGTGTCTTTATCTTTCCCTTTAAGTGGTATTTTATTCAATATGTGGTTGGTCATTAAAAGCGACCTTCCCCCACATAATCTAGGGTAATCCGGAACTTATCAACATGGCATTCATCATCTCTTTTAGAGTCCGGTTTTTGCGTTCAAAGAACACTGTTGAGATCGTAGTGAATATGGTCTTTGTTGTTTGATGAATTATGCCCGATCGGGTACATAGTTCTTCAAATGGTGCAACATATTCGCCACCTCTATCACTCCGAATTATTTTAATCCTTTGCCAAGTTGATTTTCAACTTCATTTTTATAATTCTTAAAAGCCTCTAATGCTTCATCTTTGCTTCTTAACAAGTATAAGTAGCAAAATCTTGTGCAATCATCAATAAATGTGATGAAATATTTTTTACCACCTTTAGTTTGCACAAATTTTAGATCACACACATCAGTGTGTATCAACTCTAAAGGTGAAGTGCTCCTTTCAACCGAATGAAACGGTAATTTAGCCATTTTAGCTTCAACACAAACTTCACATTTTCTTTGTGAGTTTACTTGAGTAAATTAATTAATTCTAAATTTACCAATCTTTTTATAGCATTGATTTACATGTCCTAATCTAATATGACATAAATTAGAGCACTCAACAATATAAACAGAAGAAGATTCATTCTTATTCATATTCTCGCCAAAACGGCGTACAATCATTACATTCATTTTGAACAGTCCTTTGTCTAGATAACCCCTACCAAGGAACTGTCCAAATTTGCTAAGTACAAATTTTTCAGACTCAAAAACTAGTCTAAACCCATGGTTGACCAAAGAACCCGAAACTGCATTTTTGCGGATGTCCGGGACATGCAAAGATATCCTTCACTTCAACTCCTTTCCCGAAGTAAGCTTTAACACCACCGTTCAACGCCAAAGAACATCGAAGAGGCGTGATTCCCCATATGGAGCTTCCTTCCGGTCGATGGGATGTAAGAAGAGAATGCATCCTTCCCGAAACGAACAGACATGGCAAGTGGCACCGTATCCACAAACCATTCTTTCGGGTTATCCACCAAATTGGCTTCAAAACACCACCACCGACATGTCAACTTCTCGTCGGCTCCCTTTCTTCAACCACATTGGCATTGGATCGCGGTTTGGTTTTCTTTTTCTTTGGTTGTGGCGATCCTTTTGCCATATGGTTCGGTTTGCCACACGTTGTAGCAAGCTCCCGGAATTTTCCAGTGCCGGTTTCTTGCCTTTATCGTTAGGCCTTTTCTTGAGTTACTTGACGAGCCATGCTCCATCAAGTTGGCTTTTGACTCCATAGGGACAAGCTTGGACTTAGAGTCAATCCTCCTATTGTCTTCCTCAATTACTGAGTTTGACAATCGGATCCTCTAGTCCCATCTTCTTTCGCTTATGTTTGAGATAATTCTTGAAATCCCTCCAACTTGGGGCAATTTCTCAATCAAGGCGGCCACTTGGAATGCTTCCGGCAAAGCCATTCCTCGGCAGAGATTTCATGTATGATCAACTGGAACTTCGAACTTGTTCCATCACGGTTTTAGAATCAACCATCACAAAATCCAAGAACTTACCGACAACAAATTTCTTCGTCTTGGCATCCTCGGTTTTGTCTTCTTCTCCAAAGAATCCCACAATTCTTTGGAGGATTTCCTCAAAGACAATACACACAGAAAGTGCATCACTAAGTCCGTTTAGGACATAGTTACGACACAAAATCACCCTGGCCCCATGCATCAAACGCAGCGCGCGTTTTCGAAAGATTCGTTTCGTTCTCGGCAACAACGGGAGCGTCCTCGGTTAGATACTTCGCGCGGACTTAGGGTAGTCGGGTAGAACAACATTTTTCTTTGCCACCTCTTGAAGTCGAAACCCATGAATTTTTCGGGTTTCTCGGCTTGAGCGGGGAGGGATGATCGGGGTTACGCTTGTGCTTGCCATCGTGAAGTTCGGATAATTGTCTTGCGATTGTTGATTACAATGTATTGGTTACAATGGGAAAGCCTTCACAATGGCTCAATTACAAATCGAAATGAACTATTCTATTACAAACAAAATCAAATCGAATCGAATCGCCGAGTCGAGATACTATCTCTATCCGCAAGACAATTACGTCCCGGCTAGTGCTCACGGTTTGACGTATTGCCTCCAAAGATAAAACGGCCGTCTTACGTAGTAATAGCACCACTAACACGAAGCACCTTGAACGAAAAAGTGTTGAAGATCGGTTCTTTGGACCTTTTTTGTGCGAAATCGAGAAATTTGGCTTTGTGTATGAATATTTGTTGTGTACCAACCGCAATGCACTCAAATGAATTTATAGACAAACACACCGCTGCGAAAATAACAAAAAGTAGTGGGCATTAATCCAATTGTAACATTCCGGATGTTACACCCCACTACTCTATAACGGCATAAGTAGTGGGCTCTTTTTCGATGACCACTTCATTGGAGTTACTAACTCAACAATGATCACACAAATCGACACCTACAATGTCCGGTTTATTGGGCTCCAACAGTCCAAATCACTCGAATCTGGGTCAAGCCCATTTTCGAGTGGCAAAACTTTAGTGGACCCGGACCCAGGCCCAATAGGGTTGGGCCGCCCCGGCCCAAGCCCAGGCCGGGCGGGCGGGCGCGCGCGCGCGTGTGGCCCACTTGTGATCATCCACTTGTGTTATAGTTTATACAACAAATAACACCTTCTAGTAAATAAACTAGGATAAACTATGATTTTTATTCCATGTGGGATAAGGCATAAGCCTTTCATCTCCCTTTACATAATGCCCACTTATGTGGCTACCTTCATGTATTAATTTCTCACTCACCGAAAATCGGTTTTGAGAAATAAAAAATACTACGAACATCTACTCGGAACGTAGATTAATAATATATAATTTAATTCCTCCAGAATTAAAATTTAAGCCACCGAAAAATTGGTCAAAGTCGGGTCGACACCCACTTTATCAAAACCAAATTTTCCAACAGAAAATAAAATATATATACTCATTAATTATCTAAAACACCAAATAATAATACACACAACTATAATATGTAATTATTTCTTGGTCTGGTAGTGAGTAGACATGTCCAACGGTTCCGAATCGCCGGTTACGGTTCGGAACCGCCGGTTACGGTTCGCCCAAAGGGTGGAACCGTAACCTAACCGTCCTATAGAAGGTTTCGGTTCCGTTCGATTCGAACACCGGTTGAAACGCCCGGTTCGGCGGTTCGGTTCCGGTTTGGCCGGTTTTTTCTTTCTTTTTTTTTTTTTTGAATTTTTGAATTTTTAAGTTTTTAATATTAATAAATTAACACCATTGAAAAATTAACACAATTGATGAAGGAAATAAAATTGAGTAACACAAAAAATAATTTTATTGATTTAAAAGTAAAATTACAACTTACAATTTACAAAATGAAAAATTCTAATATATTACAATTCCAAAGTACAATTTAAAAATAAAATTACAAGTTAATACAATTTCGTATAAAGTTTAAATTACAAAGTACAAAGTACAAACCACAAAGAAAGGAAAAAAGAAAAAAAGAAATGGGTTTGAGTTTTATTTTAATATTCTAAGTTAAAAATTTGAAATTTAACTTTGAATATTGAAATAAAATTGCTACGTATCCTCATAGAGGAATCAAAACTCTACGTAGTTCTCTTACCTTTTACTTACCTTAGGGAAGGTGGCAAGTGGCAACGTGATTCTTCAATTATTTTGTGACCCGTTGCTTGAATCGGTATCAAGATTATCGCTTTCTTCGGAATCATCAAAATCGACTTGTTGCTCACGTGTTTCGGCGTTTGTCCAATCGTGGAGCAATACTTGAGCCTCTAGACTTTCTACTGTTAATCTAGATCGTCTAGGATCCAAGAATATAACCTCCTCACTGAATGCTTGCTCTACGGAGACGGTTGAGGCAGGAACGGCTAATATTTCCCTCGCAATTAAAGTTACTATAGGAAAAGAGAAGACCTCTTTGACCACCACTTTAACAAATCGAACTTTGAATTCCCTACTACAAATTCAGTATAATCAAAAGGAGATGTTAAATATGTATCAAGTTCAAGATAAGGGGATGCGCCTCCTCTCGAACGTTTTGGTATCCTCGCGTCATAAAAATTATCTAATGGTGCAAATACCGACGCCTCATTAAACGTACCAATATCACTAGTATGTTCAACATCGGGTGTAGAAATAGCAGAACTAGATGAGCCTCTAAAACTATCACCAAATTTTATTGAATATTCTTTAAAAATATCATATAAACATTGTTTAGCATTCTCTACTACAACACTTGGAATGGGAGTGTCATGTTCTTTAATAGGAAACAAAGCATCATAATATATTCCTAACAATTCTTCTAAACCATCTAATCTTACTCTAGGATCTAATATTTTTGCAACTAAAAATACATTAGGAATATAAGTGAAATATTTTAACCATTTTAATCCCATTTGGGCAATAGTTGGTCTATAGTAGCACAAGGCATGAGAGATCTAAAAAGTAGTGCAATTTTAACACAACTATCTACAACTAAAATTGATGTAGGATAATAAACACCGGATAATTCTTCTGGTAGCATCTTTAAAAACCTTTAAAAGTTGACATAAATTAGAGCATGCATCCCATTGATTGGGAAATAAAACTATACCACATTGTTGATCGGCAAAAAAATGAACATAAAGCTTCTCTATATGCATAACTATCATTTATCATTTTATATGTAGAATTCAACGAGTTGGCACATCGGCCGAGAATTTTCTTGGGTATAAACCATTTTCTTTACAATATCTCGCCCATTTTTTCAAAAAAAAAGAAAATCTGTTTAAATATAAAAGTGCATCTCTAATAGGTGCAATTTCTTCTTTTAAAGTAGCTAAACCATCTTGAACACATAAATTAATAATATGACATATACAACGAACATGAAAAAATTTGCCACCAATAGAAGGTTCACAAATATTAATAAGTGATGGTAAACTAGCCGTATTAGCACTAGCATTATCAAATGAAATTGAAAAAATTTTTGTAACTAAACCATATTCTTGTAAAATAGTATGAATTTTATGAGAAATATTAATAGCGGTATGTTCAACATTAAAATCTCTATATGCAATTAAACGTTTTTGCAAAGTCCATGAATCATCAACCCAATGACAAGTAATTCCCATAAAAAACTTCTTTGCCAATGATCACTCCATACATCCGAACAAATTGAAACTTTTGTTTGTAAATTAGCAAATGAGTTAATTAATTGAAACTTATATTCACAAACTGTTTTTTTAATATCGCGAGTCAATGTAGAACGTGAAATTTTATTAGCAGCGGGGTTAAAAGCACGTCTAGTATACCTTTCAAATTTTTTATTATCGGAAAGGTAAAAGGAAGTGACATACCACTAACAAATAAAGTCATCTCTTTTCTAGCATTTAAATCGGTATATTTAAATAAAGAAGAAGAAGAAGACTCCATACCTTGAAGAACCCGTGAATCCGTCGGTAGTTGTGTTTGAGCACGATCTAGCCCAACTTTATCCGGATGCTTTTTGTTGAGGTGGTTCGTGAACGTCCCATAACCGCCCCCTCCTCTAAACTTGTAGGAATTAGTGCAATAAATTGCAAGTAACTTTGAAACCGCCGGGTTGTAGGATCCGGAATTTTTTAAAATGAACCAGAAAAAATATCGAATCTAAGTGGCGGAGCTCGGCGACTTTGAGTTTGAGTTGGCGATTGCGATTCCGGTTGAGCCTCACCTTCTTGTTGCAAACTAGCAAAACAAGCTTCGATTTCATCTTCGTTCAAATCGAAAGCTTCATCAAAACGTGGTGGTGGTGGTGGTTGTTGCTCGGGCCGGACGCCAAACCTTTGCCCTTAGATTGATGGGAAGATCCTCCACGTCTCGACATTTTTTAAAATAGCTAATGAAATTAAAAGTATGAAACTACTAAAACTTAAATTGAAACTTGGAATTTAAACTTGAACAAGTTGAATATAGAGAATGTAGAGAATTGGGAGATTAGAAATTTGGTGTGAGGAAAAATGGATGAATTGGAAGGGGTATTTATAGGAAAAAAATGAAATTCAAAAAAATAAAATAAAAAAAAAAGCGGAAAACCGCCGGTTTTAACCGAAACCGCGGTTTCGGTTAAGCGTGGTTTTCAACGGTCAAATGATCTTGGCCAGTTGATCATCAACGGTCAAATGATCTTGACCGTTAATTTTTTCAAATTTCAAATTTTCAAAAAAAAAAAAAAGTTAAAACCGGCCGGTTTTAACCGAAACCGCCGGTTTACGGTTAAAACCGGTGGTTAACGGTCACAAAAGTGACCGTTTCAAATTTGAATTTCAATTTGAAATTTGAAATTCAAATTTCAATTTCAAATTGTAAAAAAATAGAAAAACCGCCTGTTAAACCGGCGGTTTCGGTTTGAGAATTCCGGAACCGTAACCTAACCTTAAAATTAAGGTTTACGGTTCCGGTTGAACCGAAACGAACCGAAATCGGGGTCAACGGTTCGAAAACCGTTGACCACGGTTCGAAACCGCCGGTTCGCCGGTTCGGTTCGAACCGTTGGGCATGTCGAGTAGTGAGCCATTTAATTCATACAATAGGGTTGTCCCATTGGTTTCACACTTGGCTAATGTATGTATATATCCAGGGGTGTAGATAGGGGGTGCCAGGGTGGCTTCCCGCGCACCCCAAATTTTTTTATCCCGTTTTTTCTATGGAAAAAAATAAAAAAAAATTATATTTATAATTTCTAAGGAAAAAAAATAGTTGAGCTGGGGGAAAAAAAATTTGGGGCTAGGGATACTAAGTCGGACTGACTACGCCCCTGTATATCTAGAAATTTTAACTTTTTTGGACACCAATGGTTTAGGCACCCCACATTGGTAGGGTGAGCCCACATACGAACTGGCAGTGGGCCAAAAGAAACACTCAAAAAAATCATATAAATAATAACTTAAAGTTTTTATATTTTTTTCTTAATAAAACTAAGTCAAAAAAACAAGGGTGTCCCCTATCTACACCCTTGTTGATTTGCTGGACACCATTTGGCACACTTAGTGATTGAAAGACTGGACCGGACCGCCTGGTTTGGCCAGTTGAATCGGAAATTGGTGGTTAGATCAGTCTGATTAGACTCCCAAAATCATTTTTTATGGTTGAACTGGTCAGAAATTGCTTGAACCAGTCATAACCAATTTTTATTTATTTTTAATTTTGTAGGTTTTTTTATTAATTTTTTTAGTTTAAATTTCGTATTTTGCTACATTTATATGATTATTTGAAATTTGAGCTATGTTAATATTATTTTAGTTGCTTGTTTATATATTTTCCATTTAAAAATGTATTGCATAATAATTCATATAATATAATATTATTTTGTACAATATGACAAATAGATTATTCTTTTTTTTTCAAACTGTTGATCCGACCGGTTGAACCGTGAACCGTTAACATGACCAATTTGCTCATCGATCCAATCTTTAAAACATTGGGCACACTATATTGATGTTGTAGAAGCAATATTACAATTTTGTAATTGACTACATTCTGCTTCTGATTTTATTTTGAAATATGTTAAAGCATTTATGCAACTTATTCACGAGGCACTCTTTAATTATTAACTTAATCAGCTTTCAACTTTTTTTTGCAAACTTTACAAACTTTATTTATTTTTTTAAGAAAAGGAGAAAAATTTTCTCAAATGTCATAGCCCATAGGACATAAAAAAATGTTCTCAAACGATTTGAACTCGAATTAAGATTCTCCACCTCAATTTCAACTAAAGTGTGCACGGGACGGGAAGGTCCATAGATTTCGAAATCTCCAAAATCGTCTTGATATTCGGAGAGCCCAAAATAAAATCTCCACAATCGAACCACACAAAAATCTTCGTCCCGAAAGTGTGGATGGTTTGAGATGGAGATTTGGTTCTAATGAGACAGTACAGGACTGTGCGGGACGGGAAGGAGAAACAAAGATTAAAAAATTATTCATAAATAAAACACACAAAAATTCGAAAAACAATAGTGTATAAAATCATTTAACGGTTATACTTCAATCTTTTCTTAATACAATCTTAATAATAGATACTAAAATCATTAGAACTATATGAGTTTAACTTTTTAATATTTCATATTTAACCTATAAATAAAATTTCTTTAATTCAATTTAAGTGCCAAATTTTTAATATTATGATTCTAAATCTTTTTTTAATGATATAAACTATAGTACAATATAAGTTTAATATCAATTTAACTTTTCAATAATTTTAATCTAGTTTATAGTAAAAAGTATTGATTCTTCTTTTGGAGTTTAATAGAGTATATTTCAGATATTAAGTTATTCGTATAACTAGTAGTAAAAGCTTAAAATCTCAACTAATGATAAATTTAGTAACCTCATTACATGATAATGTTCTATAATTTTGCCACATTTCTTTTGGTTCTTGACTTAATCAGGGAAAGTATAATTAACTAATAATTTTGATAAATTAATATGAAACGAAAGTTTATGTAAGTTTATAGTCTTGATGTCTCAATTTATTGATTAGATGTTTACTCTAGCTTATGTGTAATTCATTAATTATTTAGCTGATTTTAATTTTAATTATTTTTTGATTAGAGGATGAGTCTAATTATGATCCTTAGTAAGTCAAATATCATTAAATTAAAACTTCCTACAAATCAGATATGATTTGATAAAGACATAAAATATGCTAAATATTTAATTTGATAATTTCTAGTATTATGTTTATATAGTATTGAATTTCAAAGTTGAAATGTGTAGTTGATTCCGTATCAAAATATAAATATAATAAAAGTATTATTTGTGTATATATAAAAACATATTTTAAATCGATTCTCGTTTCGGATTTTCGGTTCAGTAGGATTTGGTACCGTTTTCAGTACGGATATTTAAAAAATTTCTAGAATCGTACCAAGAAAATTTCTAGTTCAGTGCGGTTCCGGAAAAGTCAAAAAGCCACGGGTATTTTTGGTTTAGATATTTTTTTATTTGGATATCATTTTGATGTCGGTCTTCAAGTCCCGTGCACACCTCCAATTTCCACACAATAAACTAGATTTGTTTTCAGTTTATTTTCTTGAAAACGCAATTGAGGTTTTGCCTACCAGTTTTCACTATTGAGATCATCTATTGCATTTGATCTTTCATATTTTATTTTAATTGTATCAATATATGCTACGTGTACATAATAACGTCATTTTTGTACGCATAATAATTACACAATTCATAGGGGCATAAGATGAAACATTAAGTGGAATGGGGAATCTTGATTGTTTTCCAACGATCACATCATGTTAAATATTAGGGAGGGATACCCAAAACAAATAGGACCCGGACCAACTATTACATTATCAAATTATGTATTTTATGAATATATAACCTTTTCTTTACCCTAAATGTTAAAAAAGGCTCATGTGAGACAAAAACCTTACAATTTCATATGAGACAAAATCTTACGAAACAAGATACTTACAAATACAATATTAATTTTTTTTATAATAATAAAACATAGCACATTATCCGAACACATCATTATTGTAAAAACAAATATGGCTTTTAGTTTTTTAATGAAATCAAATAGGGCAAGTAGTTCCCAAAACAACTTATTATTAGTTTTCAAGAAATTCAATTTGTAGATATATAAACTCATTTGCTTAACGATAGATTTGAACTCGAATTAAGATTTTCCATGTTATGCAAAATGCTGCATACGCATTTGCCACTAATGAACAATGTAAAAGGTTGCTATACTAAGGACACAAAAAGGTTTCAACCTCTATTAACTATCTTTTTAGGAGTACATTAGGGAAGACAACACACACTCATATATAGAAGTGTCAAAACCAGCGGGAGCTGCGCTACAATTTATCAGACCCTAAGAACTCGAGCCCATTTGGCCCGACCCATTTGACCTGAAAAGCCAGCCGGCCCGATATAATTTACTTGTATTTTATAAATCATGGGTCGAGTTGGGATTGAAAAATAGCGCCTCAAAGGATTTTCAAGCCGACTCGACTAGATTCGATTTCCTCTTGGACCAAAGGCAAGTGACAAATCGGTTCGAACCGACCAATTTAATAGCTCTGCTCATATGGGATCAAAATTGAGTCAATTATCTAGGTGTGTGTATATTTAATTTTTGTTATATTATTTTTCAAAATCATTTGTTGTTTAATCTATCGTTATTCTTTATTATCAAGTTAATCATTTGATTTTTTCTCTTAAGAACTCACCATTTTGCTTCATATTCTCAACCTTTTATCTATTTTATGTTAGATAAATGTGTATATATAATTTTTTTATTTTTATATGCAAAATCTATATATATATATAATAACAGCCGCTTCTGGAAATAGTATGGAAAATTTTTCCCGCTCTTTTGCAGTTACTATAAAAAGTTAAAAAAATATGTGTAAAAATAAAAAAATGATAAATATTTGGTATTTCATTATTTTTGGTAGTCAACTTTGTTTAAATAATCACTTTTTAAAATAATATAAACAATAGAATCATTTAAAATTAGCTTTCCAAATGTGTGTGTATTGCATTAATTATTATATTTATATTTTTTTTTCTGAAAAAATATTAATTTTTTTATTTTTGATTTATTTTTTACGTATAATGTATCAAATTAATCACTTTTCTAAGACCTTCAGTTTGACATCCATATTACATATATAAAATATAAATAACAAAAATATAATAAAAAAATATATAAAAAATATCTACTCATCATTTTGTAAATTGTAATGGGCTTTATAGTTATACATTTGAGCTATTGGACATCAATTTGTATATTCATGTATTTTGTTGCTATTTGTGATCTCTATATATGGTTGTTATTTGGGTTTAACCCTTTTTTTATAATTAGTTAGAATTATATTTAAATTGATTAAATCCAAATAGAAAATTTAACTAAAGAAAATATATCAAAACGTGTATCCAAATTTTATATATCACATGTATCTATGCATAACATTATACATATTTATGTAAGATGAGATTTATTTAAAATAAAATTATACTCATAATAGTATTTATATATAGAAAATTACTTTTTACAATAACATACTTTCCATGTTGGTAAATTATTTTTTATATTTATCAACATATTTTGATACTCAAGTTTTAAAGTTGTACATTTGGAACTAGATATGAGTTTGTATATTTGATATTTGTTTTTTTTATATATGTGTATATACAAAAATAATATAATTTTTGTTTTTTTGGAATATTTCGTTTTCCCTTAAAATTGCGTTGCTAAATATAAAGCATAGTTTTTGTTTAATTCCTTTAATAATTTTGATAAATGATCAGTTTTCTAAACCCCAAAATATTATAATTTGAAATAATTTTATTGTAATTTTATTGAAAATATAATTTATAAAATATTCGGGATTAGTGTAGTAAAACATCCCACATTGGATTCCATATATACATACAAGTCATGTTCACACAAGAAAATATTCGTATTTAAAGAGATTTTCTTATAGTCTATAATAATTTGTTTTTATTGTTTAATCGATGATTTATAATCAAATTAATTATTTTTATATTTTAATTTTTTTTGAAGATTTAAGATTTGTATAATCACTATTCTTTTAATATATAAATAACATAAATTCATAATTTGTGAAATAAAGAATAAGAACAAGTAATAATAAAAATATTCTTAGGTTTAATTTTTAGAATTAATAAAATAATAAATTATAAATATATTTAATATATATATAAGACACATATTCGGAAAATAAAGATGAGAAAAGAGAATTCTCATTTTATCTAAATAGAATGGGAAGGGGAATGAGCATATAAATAATGTCTTTGTCCATTCCCGATTCTAAAGAAGCAGAGATTCTTTATACCATCTCGCAGCCTCACATTCCCAAATTAACCAGGGATTGCCCGACCCATTCTATTAGGTTACCATCGGGGATGATGCAAGAGATATAATACATCGAACTATTAGAAAAATGTACATGTAACGATACAAAATAGAGGCATATGACAGACATATACCTCGTGCATCGCACGCAGCAAAATACTAGTTATTTTTAAAAATATATGTGTATGTATGTGTATTGATTTGGTTCTGTTTGGTTATTTTCGGTATTGGGATTGTTAAAGTAAAAGTTCACTCATTTTTAATTTGAATATGTACTTTATGAAAATTTTCATATAGATTTTCCGATTATTTCTCGGATATGTCGAATCACGAATTTCACTCATATATCCGAAATTAAGTTTGTAATTATTTAAATCTAAATTTGAATTTATTATTATTTATTTTTAATGGGGATATTTAATGATATTTTTTTCGTATTGATATTTGCGGGTGAATGAGATAAAGGAATAATTTGTTCGATGTAATTTTGTGGTCAGGTAACATACTCCCTACCTATTTACACACAGACAAAATCACACAAAAAATAATCCTATATTTTTATGATTTTGTATCGAATGAATCTATTTTTTTTTATTATCTTATGCAAAATTGTTTTCAAAAATTTGTGTGTATGGATGTGTTAATTTTATTTTCTATCAAATGAATGTATATATATATAATAACAGCCGCTTCTGGAAATAGTATGGAAAATTTATCCCCCTCTTTTGCAGTTACTATAAAAAGTTAAAAAAATATGTGTAAAAATAAAAAAATGATAAATATTTGGTATTTCATTATTTTTGGTAGTCAACTATGTTTAAATAATCACTTTTTAAAATAATATAAACAATAGAATCATTTAAAATTAGCTTTCCAAATGTCTGTGTATTGCATTAATGATTATATTTATTATTTTTTTTCTGAAAAAATATTAATTTTTTTATTTTTGATTTATTTTTTACGTATAATGTATCAAATTAATCACTTTTCTAAGACCTTCAGTTTGACATCCATATTACATATATAAAATATAAATAACAAAAATATAATAAAAAAATATATAAAAAATATCTACTCATCATTTTGTAAATTGTAATGGGCTTTATAGTTATACATTTGAGCTATTGGACATCAATTTGTATATTCATGTATTTTGTTGCTATTTGTGATCTCTATATATGGTTGTTATTTGGGTTTAACCCTTTTTTTATAATTAGTTAGAATTATATTTAAATTGATTAAATCCAAATAGAAAATTTAACTAAAGAAAATATATCAAAACGTGTATCCAAATTTTATATATCACATGTATCTATGCATAACATTATACATATTTATGTAAGATGAGATTTATTTAAAATAAAATTATACTCATAATAGTATTTATATATAGAAAATTACTTTTTACAATAACATACTTTCCATGTTGACTGAAATTATTTTTTATATTTATCAACATATTTTGATACTCAAGTTTTAAAGTTGTACATTTGGAACTAGATATGAGTTTGTATATTTGATATTTGTTTTTTTTATATATGTGTATATACAAAAATAAAATAATTTTTGTTTTTTTGGAATATTTCGTTTTCCCTTAAAATTGCGTTGCTAAATATAAAGCATAGTTTTTGTTTAATTCCTTTAATAATTTTGATAAATGATCAGTTTTCTAAACCCCAAAATATTATAATTTGAAATAATTTTATTGTAATTTTATTGAAAATATAATTTATAAAATATTCAGGATTAGTGTAGTAAAACAGATCCCACATTGGATTCCATATATACATACAAGTCATGTTCACACAAGAAAATATTCGTATTTAAAGAGATTTTCTTATAGTCTATAATAATTTGTTTTTATTGTTTAATCGATGATTTATAATCAAATTAATTATTTTTATATTTTAATTTTTTTTGAAGATTTAAGATTTGTATAATCACTATTCTTTTAATATATAAATAACATAAATTCATAATTTGTGAAATAAAGAATAAGAACAAGTAATAATAAAAATATTCTTAGGTTTAATTTTTAGAATTAATAAAATAATAAATTATAAATATATTTAATATATATATAAGACACATATTCGGAAAATAAAGATGAGAAAAGAGAATTCTCATTTTATCTAAATAGAATGGGAAGGGGAATGAGCATATAAATAATGTCTTTGTCCATTCCCGATTCTAAAGAAGCAGAGATTCTTTATACCATCTCATGACCTCACATTCCCAAATTAACCAGGGATTGCCCGACCCATTCTATTAGGTTACCATCGGGGATGATGCAAGAGATATAATACATCGAACTATTAGAAAAATGTACATGTAACGATACAAAATAGAGGCATAACAGACATATACCTCGTGCATCGCACGGGCAAAATACTAGTTATTTTTAAAAATATATGTGTATGTATGTGTATTGATTTGGTTCTTTTGGTTATTTTCGGTATTGGGATTGTTAAAGTAAAAGTTCACTCATTTTTAATTTGAATATGTACTTTATGAAAATTTTCATATAGATTTTCGATTATTTCTCGGATATGTCGAATACGAATTTCACTCATATATCTGAAAATTAAGTTTGTAATTATTTAAATCTAAATTTGAATTTATTATTATTTATTTTTAATGGGGATATTTAATGATATTTTTTCGTATTGATATTTGCGGTGAATGAGATAAAGGAATAATTTGTTCGATGTAATTTTGTGGTCGGGTAACATACTCCTACCTATTTACACACGAGACAAAATCACACAAAAATAATCCTATATTTTTATGATTTTGTATCGAATGAATCTATTTTTTTTTATTATCTTATGCAAAATTGTTTTCAAAAATTTGTGTGTATGGATGTGTTAATTTTATTTTCTATCAAATGAATGTATATATATATAATAACACCGTAAACTTTAAAAATAGTATGGAAAATTTATCCCCCTCTTTTTGCGATTACTATAAAAAGTTAAAAAAATATGTGTAAAAATAAAAAAATGATAAATATTTGGTATTTCATTATTTTTGGTAGTCAACTATGTTTAAATAATCACTTTTTAAAATAATATAAACAATAGAATCATTTAAAATTAGCTTTCCAAATGTCTGTGTATTGCATTAATGATTATATTTATTATTTTTTTTCTGAAAAAATATTAATTTTTTTATTTTTGATTTATTTTTTTACGTATAATGTATCAAATTAATCACTTTTCTAAGACCTTCAGTTTGACATCAATATTACATATATAAAATATAAATAACAAAAATATAATAAAAAAATATATAAAAAATATCTACTCATCATTTTGTAAATTGTAATGGGCTTTATAGTTATACATTTGAGCTATTGGACATCAATTTGTATATTCATGTATTTTGTTGCTATTTGTGATCTCTATATATGGTTGTTATTTGGGTTTAACCCTTTTTTTATAATTAGTTAGAATTATATTTAAATTGATTAAATCCAAATAGAAAATTTAACTAAAGAAAATATATCAAAACGTGTATCCAAATTTTATATATCACATGTATCTATGCATAACATTATACATATTTATGTAAGATGAGATTTATTTAAAATAAAATTATACTCATAATAGTATTTATATATAGAAAATTACTTTTTACAATAACATACTTTCCATGTTGACTTGAAATTATTTTTATATTTATCAACATATTTTGATACTCAAGTTTTAAAGTTGTACATTTGGAACTAGATATGAGTTTGTATATTTGATATTTGTTTTTTTTATATATGTGTATATACAAAAATAAAATAATTTTTGTTTTTTTGGAATATTTCGTTTTCCCTTAAAATTGCGTTGCTAAATATAAAGCATAGTTTTTGTTTAATTCCTTTAATAATTTTGATAATTGATCAGTTTTCTAAACCCCAAAATATTATAATTTGAAATAATTTTATTGTAATTTTATTGAAAATATAATTTATAAAATATTCAGGATTAGTGTAGTAAAACATATCCCACATTGGATTCCATATATACATACAAGTCATGTTCACACAAGAAAATATTCTGTATTTAAAGAGATTTTCTTATAGTCTATAATAATTTGTTTTTATTGTTTAATCGATGATTTATAATCAAATTAATTATTTTTATATTTTAATTTTTTTTGAAGATTTAAGATTTGTATAATCACTATTCTTTTAATATATAAATAACATAAATTCATAATTTGTGAAATAAAGAATAAGAACAAGTAATAATAAAAATATTCTTAGGTTTAATTTTTAGAATTAATAAAATAATAAATTATAAATATATTTAATATATATATAAGACACATATTCGGAAAATAAAGATGAGAAAAGAGAATTCTCATTTTATCTAAATAGAATGGGAAGGGGAATGAGCATATAAATAATGTCTTTGTCCATTCCCGATTCTAAAGAAGCAGAGATTCTTTATACCATCTCGCAGCCTCACATTCCCAAATTAACCAGGGATTGCCCGACCCATTTTATTAGGTTACCATCGGGGATGATGCAAGAGATATAATACATCGAACTATTAGAAAAATGTACATGTAACGATACAAAATAGAGGCATAACAGACATATACCTCGTGCATCGCACGGGCAAAATACTAGTTATTTTTAAAAATATATGTGTATGTATGTGTATTGATTTGGTTCTGTTTGGTTATTTTCGGTATTGGGATTGTTAAAGTAAAAGTTCACTCATTTTTAATTTGAATATGTACTTTATGAAAATTTTCATATAGATTTTCTGATTATTTCTCAGATATGTCAGAATACGAATTTCACTCATATATCTGAAATTAAGTTTGTAATTATTTAAATCTAAATTTGAATTTATTATTATTTATTTTTAATGGGGATATTTAATGATATTTTTTTCGTATTGATATTTGCAGGTGAATGAGATAAAGGAATAATTTGTTCGATGTAATTTTGTGGTCGGGTAACATACTCCCTACTGTTTACACACGACAAAATCACACAAAAATAATCCTATATTTTTATGATTTTGTATCGAATGAATCTATTTTTTTATTATCTTATGCAAAATTGTTTTCAAAAATTTGTGTGTATGGATGTGTTAATTTTATTTTCTATCAAATGAATGTATATATATATAATAACAGCCGCTTCTGGAAATAGTATGGAAAATTTATCCCCCTCTTTTCCAGTTACTATAAAAAGTTAAAAAAATATGTGTAAAAATAAAAAAAATGATAAATATTTGGTATTTCATTATTTTTGGTAGTCAACTATGTTTAAATAATCACTTTTTAAAATAATATAAACAATAGAATCATTTAAAATTAGCTTTCCAAATGTCTGTATTGCATTAATGATTATATTTATTATTTTTTTCTCAAAAAATATTAATTTTTTTATTTTTGATTTATTTTTTACGTATAATGTATCAAATTAATCACTTTTCTAAGACCTTCAGTTTGACATCCATATTACATATATAAAATATAAATAACAAAAATATAATAAAAAATATATAAAAAATATCTACTCATCATTTTGTAAATTGTAATGGGCTTTATAGTTATACATTTGAGCTATTGGACATCAATTTGTATATTCATGTATTTTGTTGCTATTTGTGATCTCTATATATGGTTGTTATTTGGGTTTAACCCTTTTTTTATAATTAGTTAGAATTATATTTAAATTGATTAAATCCAAATAGAAAATTTAACTAAAGAAAATATATCAAAACGTGTATCCAAATTTTATATATCACATGTATCTATGCATAACATTATACATATTTATGTAAGATGAGATTTATTTAAAATAAAATTATACTCATAATAGTATTTATATATAGAAAATTACTTTTTACAATAACATACTTTCCATGTTGATTTGAATTATTTTTATATTTATCAACATATTTTGATACTCAAGTTTTAAAGTTGTACATTTGGAACTAGATATGAGTTTGTATATTTGATATTTGTTTTTTTATATATGTGTATATACAAAAATAAAATAATTTTTGTTTTTTTGGAATATTTCGTTTTCCCTTAAAATTGCGTTGCTAAATATAAAGCATAGTTTTTGTTTAATTCCTTTAATAATTTTGATAAATGATCAGTTTTCTAAACCCCAAAATATTATAATTTGAAATAATTTTATTGTAATTTTATTGAAAATATAATTTATAAAATATTCGGGATTAGTGTAGTAAAAAACGGATCCCACATTGGATTCCATATATACATACAAGTCATGTTCACACAAGAAAATATTCTGTATTTAAAGAGATTTTCTTATAGTCTATAATAATTTGTTTTTATTGTTTAATCGATGATTTATAATCAAATTAATTATTTTTATATTTTAATTTTTTTTGAAGATTTAAGATTTGTATAATCACTATTCTTTTAATATATAAATAACATAAATTCATAATTTGTGAAATAAAGAATAAGAACAAGTAATAATAAAAATATTCTTAGGTTTAATTTTTAGAATTAATAAAATAATAAATTATAAATATATTTAATATATATATAAGACACATATTCGGAAAATAAAGATGAGAAAAGAGAATTCTCATTTTATCTAAATAGAATGGGAAGGGGAATGAGCATATAAATAATGTCTTTGTCCATTCCCGATTCTAAAGAAGCGAGATTCTTTATACCATCTCATGACCTCACATTCCCAAATTAACCAGGGGATTGCCCGACCCATTCTATTAGGTTACCATCGGGATGATGCAAGAGATATAATACATCGAACTATTAGAAAAATGTACATGTAACGATACAAAATAGAGGCATAACAGACATATACCTCGTGCATCGCACGGGCAAAATACTAGTTATTTTTAAAAATATATGTGTATGTATGTGTATTGATTTGGTTCTGTTTGGTTATTTTCGGTATTGGGATTGTTAAAGTAAAAGTTCACTCATTTTTAATTTGAATATGTACTTTATGAAAATTTTCATATAGATTTTCGATTATTTCTCGGATATGTCGAATCACGAATTTCACTCATATATCGAAATTAAGTTTGTAATTATTTAAATCTAAATTTGAATTTATTATTATTTATTTTTAATGGGGATATTTAATGATATTTTTTCGTATTGATATTTGCGGTGAATGAGATAAAGGAATAATTTGTTCGATGTAATTTTGTGGTCGAGTAACATACTCCCTACTGTTTACACACGAGACAAAATCACACAAAAATAATCCTATATTTTTATGATTTTGTATCGAATGAATCTATTTTTTTATTATCTTATGCAAAATTGTTTTCAAAAATTTGTGTGTATGGATGTGTTAATTTTATTTTCTATCAAATGAATGTATATATATATAATAACAAATTTTCGCTTACGAAATAGTATGGAAAATTTATCCCCCTCTTTTCCATTACTATAAAAAGTTAAAAAATATGTGTAAAAATAAAAAAAATGATAAATATTTGGTATTTCATTATTTTTGGTAGTCAACTATGTTTAAATAATCACTTTTTAAAATAATATAAACAATAGAATCATTTAAAATTAGCTTTCCAAATGTCTGTGTATTGCATTAATGATTATATTTATTATTTTTTTCTGAAAAAATATTAATTTTTTATTTTTGATTTATTTTTACGTATAATGTATCAAATTAATCACTTTTCTAAGACCTTCAGTTTGACATCCATATTACATATATAAAATATAAATAACAAAAATATAATAAAAAATATATAAAAAATATCTACTCATCATTTTGTAATTTGTAATGGGCTTTATAGTTATACATTTGAGCTATTGGACATCAATTTGTATATTCATGTATTTTGTTGCTATTTGTGATCTCTATATATGGTTGTTATTTGGGTTTAACCCTTTTTTTATAATTAGTTAGAATTATATTTAAATTGATTAAATCCAAATAGAAAATTTAACTAAAGAAAATATATCAAAACGTGTATCCAAATTTTATATATCACATGTATCTATGCATAACATTATACATATTTATGTAAGATGAGATTTATTTAAAATAAAATTATACTCATAATAGTATTTATATATAGAAAATTACTTTTTACAATAACATACTTTCCATGTTGATAAATTATTTTTATATTTATCAACATATTTTGATACTCAAGTTTTAAAGTTGTACATTTGGAACTAGATATGAGTTTGTATATTTGATATTTGTTTTTTTTATATATGTGTATATACAAAAATAAAATAATTTTTGTTTTTTTGGAATATTTCGTTTTCCCTTAAAATTGCGTTGCTAAATATAAAGCATAGTTTTTGTTTAATTCCTTTAATAATTTTGATAAATGATCAGTTTTCTAAACCCCAAAATATTATAATTTGAAATAATTTTATTGTAATTTTATTGAAAATATAATTTATAAAATATTCAGGATTAGTGTAGTAAAACAGATCCCACATTGGATTCCATATATACATACAAGTCATGTTCACACAAGAAAATATTCTGTATTTAAAGAGATTTTCTTATAGTCTATAATAATTTGTTTTTATTGTTTAATCGATGATTTATAATCAAATTAATTATTTTTATATTTTAATTTTTTTTGAAGATTTAAGATTTGTATAATCACTATTCTTTTAATATATAAATAACATAAATTCATAATTTGTGAAATAAAGAATAAGAACAAGTAATAATAAAAATATTCTTAGGTTTAATTTTTAGAATTAATAAAATAATAAATTATAAATATATTTAATATATATATAAGACACATATTCGGAAAATAAAGATGAGAAAAGAGAATTCTCATTTTATCTAAATAGAATGGGAAGGGGAATGAGCATATAAATAATGTCTTTGTCCATTCCCGATTCTAAAGAAGCAGAGATTCTTTATACCATCTCGCAGCCTCACATTCCCAAATTAACCAGGGATTGCCCGACCCATTCTATTAGGTTACCATCGGGGATGATGCAAGAGATATAATACATCGAACTATTAGAAAAATGTACATGTAACGATACAAAATAGAGGCATAACAGACATATACCTCGTGCATCGCACGGGCAAAATACTAGTTATTTTTAAAAATATATGTGTATGTATGTGTATTGATTTGGTTCTGTTTGGTTATTTTCGGTATTGGGATTGTTCCGTAAAAGTTCACTCATTTTTAATTTGAATATGTACTTTATGAAAATTTTCATATAGATTTTCTGATTATTTCTCAGATATGTCAGAATACGAATTTCACTCATATATCTGAAATTAAGTTTGTAATTATTTAAATCTAAATTTGAATTTATTATTATTTATTTTTAATGGGGATATTTAATGATATTTTTTTCGTATTGATATTTGCAGGTGAATGAGATAAAGGAATAATTTGTTCGATGTAATTTTGTGGTCAGGTAACATACTCCCTACCTGTTTACACACAGACAAAATCACACAAAAAATAATCCTATATTTTTATGATTTTGTATCGAATGAATCTATTTTTTTTATTATCTTATGCAAAATTGTTTTCAAAAATTTGTGTGTATGGATGTGTTAATTTTATTTTCTATCAAATGAATGTATATATATATAATAACAGCCGCTTCTGGAAATAGTATGGAAAATTTATCCCCCTCTTTTCCAGTTACTATAAAAAGTTAAAAAAATATGTGTAAAAATAAAAAAAATGATAAATATTTGGTATTTCATTATTTTTGGTAGTCAACTATGTTTAAATAATCACTTTTTAAAATAATATAAACAATAGAATCATTTAAAATTAGCTTTCCAAATGTCTGTGTATTGCATTAATGATTATATTTATTATTTTTTTTCTGAAAAAATATTAATTTTTTTATTTTTGATTTATTTTTTACGTATAATGTATCAAATTAATCACTTTTCTAAGACCTTCAGTTTGACATCCATATTACATATATAAAATATAAATAACAAAAATATAATAAAAAATATATAAAAATATCTACTCATCATTTTGTAAATTGTAATGGGCTTTATAGTTATACATTTGAGCTATTGGACATCAATTTGTATATTCATGTATTTTGTTGCTATTTGTGATCTCTATATATGGTTGTTATTTGGGTTTAACCCTTTTTTATAATTAGTTAGAATTATATTTAAATTGATTAAATCCAAATAGAAAATTTAACTAAAGAAAATATATCAAAACGTGTATCCAAATTTTATATATCACATGTATCTATGCATAACATTATACATATTTATGTAAGATGAGATTTATTTAAAATAAAATTATACTCATAATAGTATTTATATATAGAAAATTACTTTTTACAATAACATACTTTCCATGTTGATAAATTATTTTTATATTTATCAACGTATTTTGATACTTAAGTTTTAAAGTTGTACATTTGGAATTAGATATGAGTTTGTATATTTGATATTTGTTTTTTTTATATATGTGTATATACAAAAATAAAATAATTTTTGTTTTTTTGGAATATTTCGTTTTCCCTTAAAATTGCGTTGCTAAATATAAAGCATAATTTTTGTTTAATTCCTTTAATAATTTTGATAATTGATCAGTTTTCTAAACCCCAAAAATATTATAATTTGAAATAATTTTATTGAAATTTATTGAAAATATAATTTATAAAATATTCAGGATTAGTGTAGTAAAACAGATCCCACATTGGATTCCATATATAGATACAATTCATGTTCACACAAGAAAATATTCTGTATTTAAAGAGATTTTCTTATAGTCTATAATAATTTGTTTTTATTGTTTAATCGATGATTTATAATCAAATTAATTATTTTTATATTTTAATTTATTTTGAAATTTTAAGATTTGTATAATCACTATTCTTTTAACATATAAATAACATAAATCCATAATTTGTGAAACAAAGAATAAGAACAAGTAAAAATAAAAATATTCTTAGGTTTAATTTTTAGAATTAATAAAATAATAAAATTATAAATATATTTAATATATATATAAGACACATATTCGGGAAATAAAGATGAGAAAAGAGAATTCTCATTTTATCTAAATAGAATGGGAAGGGGAATGAGCATATAAATAATGTCTTTGTCCATTCCCGATTCTAAAGAAGCAGAGATTCTTTATACCATCTCGCAGCCTCACATTCCCAAATTAACCAGGGATTGCCCGACCCATTCTATTAGGTTACCATCGGGGATGATGCAAGAGATATAATACATCGAACTATTAGAAAAATGTACATGTAACGATACAAAATAGAGGCATAACAGACATATACCTCGTGCATCGCACGGGCAAAATACTAGTTATTTTTAAAAATATATGTGTATGTATGTGTATTGATTTGGTTCTGTTTGGTTATTTTCGGTATTGGGATTGTTCCGTAAAAGTTCACTCATTTTTAATTTGAATATGTACTTTATGAAAATTTTCATATAGATTTTCTGATTATTTCTCAGATATGTCAGAATACGAATTTCACTCATATATCTGAAATTAAGTTTGTAATTATTTAAATCTAAATTTGAATTTATTATTATTTATTTTTAATGGGGATATTTAATGATATTTTTTTCGTATTGATATTTGCAGGTGAATGAGATAAAGGAATAATTTGTTCGATGTAATTTTGTGGTCAGGTAACATACTCCCTACCTGTTTACACACAGACAAAATCACACAAAAAATAATCCTATATTTTTATGATTTTGTATCGAATGAATCTATTTTTTTTTATTATCTTATGCAAAATTGTTTTCAAAAATTTGTGTGTATGGATGTGTTAATTTTATTTTCTATCAAATGAATGTATATATATATAATAACAGCCGCTTCTGGAAATAGTATGGAAAATTTATCCCCCTCTTTTGCGATTACTATAAAAGTTAAAAAAATATGTGTAAAAATAAAAAAATGATAAATATTTGGTATTTCATTATTTTTGGTAGTCAACTATGTTTAAATAATCACTTTTTAAAATAATATAAACAATAGAATCATTTAAAATTAGCTTTCCAAATGTCATGTATTGCATTAATGATTATATTTATGTTTTTTTTTTCTAAAAAATATTAATTTTTTTTTTTGATTTATTTTTACATATAATATATCAAATTAATCACTTTTCTAAGACCTTCAGTTTGACATCCATATTACATATATAAAATATAAATAACAAAAATATAATAAAAAAATATATAAAAAATATCTACTCATCATTTTGTAATTTGTAATGGGCTTTATAGTTATACATTTGAGCTATTGGACATCAATTTGTATATTCATGTATTTTGTTGCTATTTGTGATCTCTATATATGGTTGTTATTTGGGTTTAACCCTTTTTTATAATTAGTTAGAATTATATTTAAATTGATTAAATCCAAATAGAAAATTTAACTAAAGAAAATATATCAAAACGTGTATCCAAATTTTATATATCACATGTATCTATGCATAACATTATACATATTTATGTAAGATGAGATTTATTTAAAATAAAATTATACTCATAATAGTATTTATATATAGAAAATTACTTTTTACAATAACATACTTTCTATGTTGACTGAAATTATTTTTTATATTTATCAACATATTTTGATACTCAAGTTTTAAAGTTGTACATTTGGAACTAGATATGAGTTTGTATATTTGATATTTGTTTTTTTTATATATGTGTATATACAAAAATAAAATAATTTTTGTTTTTTTGGAATATTTCGTTTTCCCTTAAAATTGCGTTGCTAAATATAAAGCATAGTTTTTGTTTAATTCCTTTAATAATTTTGATAATTGATCAGTTTTCTAAACCCCAAAATATTATAATTTGAAATAATTTTATTGTAATTTTATTGAAAATATAATTTATAAAATATTCAGGATTAGTGTAGTAAAACATATCCCACATTGGATTCCATATATACATACAAGTCATGTTCACACAAGAAAATATTCGTATTTAAAGAGATTTTCTTATAGTCTATAATAATTTGTTTTTATTGTTTAATCGATGATTTATAATCAAATTAATTATTTTTATATTTTAATTTTTTGAAGATTTAAGATTTCTATAATCACTATTCTTTTAATATATAAATAACATAAATTCATAATTTGTGAAATAAAGAATAAGAACAAGTAATAATAAAAATATTCTTAGGTTTAATTTTTAGAATTAATAAAATAATAAATTATAAATATATTTAATATATATATAAGACACATATTCGGAAATAAAGATGAGAAAAGAGAATTCTCATTTTATCTAAATAGAATGGGAAGGGGAATGAGCATATAAATAATGTCTTTGTCCATTCCCGATTCTAAAGAAGCGAGAGATTCTTTATACCACTCATGACCTCACATTCCCAAATTAACCGGGGATTGCCCGACCCATTCTATTAGGTTACCATCGGGATGATGCAAGAGATATAATACATCGAACTATTAGAAAAATGTACATGTAACGATACAAAATAGAGGCATAACGGACATATACCTCGTGCATCGCACGAGCAAAATACTAGTTATTTTTAAAAATATATGTGTATGTATGTGTATTGATTTGGTTACTTTTGGTTATTTTCGGTATTGGGATTGTTAAAGTAAAAGTTCACTCATTTTTAATTTGAATATGTATTTTATGAAATTTTTCATATATATTTTCTGATTATTTCTCAGATATGTCAGAATACGAATTTCACTCATATATCTGAAATTAAGTTTGTAATTATTTAAATCTAAATTTGAATTTATTATTATTTATTTTTAATGGGGATATTTAATGATATTTTTTTCGTATTGATATTTGCAGGTGAATGAGATAAAGGAATAATTTGTTCGATGTAATTTTGTGGTTAGGTAACATACTCCCTACCTGTTCACACACAGACAAAATCACACAAAAAATAATCCTATATTTTTATGATTTTGTATCGAATGAATCTATTTTTTTTTATTTTCTTATGCAAAATTATTTTCAAAAATTTGTGTGTATGGATGTGTTAATTTTATTGTGTGATGGTTTATTTTTGGTGATCTGGTTGTTCAGAAAAAAGTCACTAATGAGATCCTAAACAGGGCTGGTTTTTTTCTGTAAAAGCATTTCATATTTTTTTATATTTTGAAGTTTTTAAATTGGGTATATATTTTATAAAATTGTTCACATACCTTTTCGGACCATTATCAGATCTGTCGAACAATCTATATATGAAGTTATGTTTGTAATTATTTAATATTTAAATTTATTATTATTCATTTTTAATGGGGTGCTTAGTTTAAAATTTTTTATTGGATTTTACAAGTAAATAAGGTAAATGTATAATTTGATCCAAGTAATTTATGAGCACTTAGCCATTCACACACATGAAATCACACACACATATAAAAAATAATATTGTTTCTTCCTTGAAATCACACTCAAATATTCTTATTGTTCAGGTTTTAAAACAAATAAAAAGAAAATACAAATAAGTATTATGTTTTTCACCAACTGTGATCTATCTGTGTTTTTTACCAGCAGACGTTGTTAATATTTAAACTTTCATAATTATAGGATTTATGGAAATACATCAGCCATGCCACCTCTAAAGCAGTATAAAAGTACACAATTTCATTAAATAAGTAAATTAAATAAAACTTTTTCAATATGCTGGAGAAATATACGATACAGAAAACATGGACATCCACACATAAGTTGAATTTAATACACAGACAATCGCTATTTATATGAAATAAAAATTTTCAGCCAAGCATTAAATCAAAAAGGCATTGAACAAAAAAATATAAATGTATAATATATTACCGTAGCGTCGTGAAAAATGCACCAAAGACTCGTTATTTGCTTATTATCGTCGAAGGCTTGATTCTCGTACATTCGTACGAACCTCAATTTGATTCGACAATAAAAGTATGAAGGGAAGAAAGTATACGTATGCTTTTAATTCTGCAGATGCAATGAATGTGCAAATAACCGAGCATAGGCATCTAATATTTATAGGACAAATTTTTCCTTTTTTAACAGATTTTTAATATGTCGAATTTTTGTGCAAAAATCAATTCACAAATTTTACATTCCAAATGTAAGAGAAATTCGATACAGATTTTCGATTCATTCATTGATTTAGTTAGATCACAATTTTTCAATTCGGAATTTATTGACTCTTTCTATACAGCAAGAAAATGTCATACATTCCGTGTACATTTATAATTACCCAAAATTCAGTAACAAAAAAAGGCAACAAAAAGGTCAAACATTCCAACTTTACGGGGCATTCTATGAATATCGATAATCAGGAATTATGGCAACAAAAATCATCAAAAAAGAGGTTAAATATTCCCATTTTATTAACTATCAGTATTTATAACAACAAAAACCAGCAACAAATAGGTCAAACATTCCGATTTTATGAACTATCATTCAATTATGGCAACAAAAATCAGCAAAGAGATCAAGTATTCCCATTTTGAAAATAATCTTCCATATTAATCGAAAATTAGCAAAAAAAAAAAAAAAAAAAAAAGGTCACCAAATTTTTTAGCAAGTATCTTTAGGCGGGAAAACATATTTAGAGACTATTTTCTTGTTTTATATATATATATATGGGTGTTGAATTATAGATATCGAAAAGAGGATTAATTTGATATATTATACATGCAAAATGGATTTAAAATAAAAAAGTTATGTGAATTCAAAGTTTTTTCGAGAAAAATAAAATAACTGGGTTATAATAATTGAGAGAACTAGATATCGAGTTACTATGACTCGATGTCGAGTCACAGTAACTCGACATCGAGTTACAATTTACAATAACTCGATGTCGAGTCACAGGGATGTGTGATTTTGTGCAGTTAAATTGACGCAAGGGCAAATTGGGTTTTTCACACCCCAAAATGGCTAAAAAAAGATGAGTTTGGAAAAGATGGCTAAAAACATCTTGGTTTGATGGGAATGGCTAAAAAAAAAACCAATTGTTTCCAAAAATGTAAAAATGAAAACTAGCCATCTTTTGTAAACACGTCTTTTTTAGTCATTTTGGCCAAGCAAATGACATTTATACCCTTATAGCATGTTTGTTTGATATTTGATATATTTCTCTCTCTTTCACTTATCTACATGTATCATCTTACTATTTCTTTCAAGCTTTTTTAAAAAATCGAATATGTATTTCGTTTTTAAATATGCAATATGCATGTTGAATTATAGATATCAGAAAGAGGGTTAATTTGATATATTATACATGCAAAATGGATTTAAAACGAAAAAGTTATTTGAATTCAAAGTTTATTAGAGAAAAACAAAATAACTGGGTTATAATAAAAAAAGAGAATTGGATGTCAAGTCATTGTAACTCGATGTCGAGTTACAATGCAGTGTCAAGTTAATATAACTCGATGTCGAGTCACTGTAACTCGATGCCAAGTTATAGGGATGTGTGTGTTTGTGCAGTTAAATTGACTCAAGGGCAAATTGGGTTTTTCACACCCCGAAATGGCTAAAAAACATGTGTTTGAAAAAGATGGCTAAAAAATATTTTGTTTTGATGGGAACGGCTAGAAAAAATAACCCACTGTAATATATATCATCATTATCAATTGCGCCTTAGTCCCAACTATGTAGAGTTGGTGGTGTCTATGTGGGATCGGTGGTGTGAAGTTTGTAGTGTCAATTAATTGTCTAAATTAGTTAACACTATAAATTCATGCAAAAAACAAAGTAGTAAAGTTTTACGTTGGACCCTTCCTGTCCCAACCTACATACGAAGAAAAAATGAGATAAAATTCCAAAATTGTCATCATCATAGTTTTTTCCACTTGCATGGAAAATATCATGAGACAACGATGAGTTGAGATAGTCGTTATAGTCATGTCCTTTTACATGATTGACACTGTAAAATCAACATGTACATCATAGAACATTATGCATGTGTGTATATATTATATTGATTGAAATAAAATGTAGACATAGTAATGGGAATTGAACTTGAAATTAATTAAAAAAAGAAATTATATTGACTCACACAAATTACCATTATCATAATCAATCAATTAGGTAACATTAAACGTAAGGGTGACAATTCGAGTCGTGTTTGAGTTCGCGGGTCGTGTTGAGACATGATAATTACATAAATTTGGCCAACCAGAACATGACCCGTTTAATTATTCGGGTCGGATGGGTCAACCCGAACACGACCTGTTTAATACATGGGTAACCCAAACACGACCCGAAATGACCTGTACATTTTTCAACCTTGAATAAACCTTCTATTTATTATGATAAAATTGGAATTTTAGGTTATTTACATATAGAATTTTAAAAAATATTAAAAATATGCTGAATTTTCTTCTTTAAACGGGTTTAGTGGGCCATTTCAGGTCAACCCGAAATTGACCCATTTATTATTCCAGTTAATTGGGTCTGACACGATTATGACGCGAAAAATAAATGGGTCAACCCTAACCCACTTATATCGTGTTAAGTTCGGGTCGTGTTTTCGTGTCGTGTCAGAGATTGCCACCCCTAATTAAACGTGACAAATAATTATTTTCATTTAAAAATCCCGCGATCATGCAATCATCGATATTAAATCTTATTATTTTCCTCATTCCATCTTTCTTTAATTATTTCCCAACACAAACTTAAATCAACAAAATAGACAAATGTTGAAAATTTTGCCATGTACATAACAGATTTCTTTTTTGAACTGTAGACATCACCAGGACTCATAAATAATTATTTCTATGTCACAATTAACACCAAGAAAATGACCACAAATATTGAAACAAAATTCATGGCACCATGCCTTCATTTACCAATTGTTGTAGCCCTCTCTTGAGCCTCTCCGAAGCGATACGACATTGATCCTCGACCAATCCTCCGAACGAGATCCTAACATACCCCGGACATCCACTCGAACAACCTGGGATTAAGACAACCCCATGTTTCCTAGCCAACCAACGAACCACTTCAAAGTCATCTGGATATTCGTCTGGAAGTTTCGCCCACAAGTAAATTGCGCCTTCTCCTCCTTTGACGGCATCGGCCCCCAATGGGGACAACGCGTCTAGAAGAAGTTCCCGATTTTTTACGAGGTTTTGAACTTGATTGGTGACCCAGCCGGGCCCCATCTCCAGCGAGTGAAGAGCGAGGCGTTGGGAGATTATAGAAGCACAAATGGGAATGTTATCTTGGACTTTGAGGAGTTGAGCTGCTAAACCTTCAACTTCTGAAGGGAATGCGATCTGTTCATCGGGAAAGATGTTCGAAATCTTTGCATAAACTAAGGTTCTTGAAAATGTAATTAAAGTGAAAGCGGGAAACGTATATCGATCATCACTTAAAATAAGTGACTGACAGCTTTTGACTTAGAAAAAGTAGTTTTTAATGTTTTCAAATGTCAACTTCTGCTTCTGATTTTGTATAGGGAGAAATGTTGATTCTGCTTCTGGTTTTATTTTGAAATATGTAAAAGCATTTATACAACTTATTCACCAGACACTCTTTAATTATTAACTTAATCAGCTTTCAGCTTTTTTTGCAAACTTTACAATTTTTATTTATTTTTTTTAAGAAAAGGAGAAATTGTTCTCAAATGATCAAATGTCATAGGACATAAAAAAAATTGTAAGCATCACTTACGTATCCAACTCGCCATCCCATCATCCCATAAGCTTTAGAAAAGGAAAATATATTGACTATGTGATTGTCCTCTAGACAAACATGCTTTCGACCATCATACATGAAGTACCTGTATAAAACCTTGCTAGACGTTAATATAAAATAACTTGCATCAATCAATAAATTGTTCGAGAAAAATAACACATTGAAGCAAATAGATACAGTCACTCGCACGATAAATGAACTCCATAACTTTGTTAGGCAAAAGTTCAGTAACTGCAACATCCACAAAGCAGGTCTTCAAATTTGAATACCAATAATTATAAATTGCTATATGCCTATAAATTGCAAATTTAAACTCACTCTTATACGACAGAAATCGAAAAATAGTGTTCAACAACATCTACTAGGACAAAATTACTCAAAACAACCTTACATCTATAACCAATCTTCTTAATTTTATTTGTTTCCTCAGCCATTTGCTTCAAACACATTCAATTGGTAAGATGACAACCAATTTGAATATAGGGATAATAACAAAAACACCCCTGAGGTTTAGGCTAATTACAAAAACCCAGAGATGTTTCAAAATTACAAAAAGCTCCTTCAGGTTTAATTTTGTCTTAAATTTAAGGGAGTAACCGTAATATATTTGTAAATCTCGGGATTTTTTGAAATGTTTTTTGACTATGAAGGGAAAAATGCAAGACGGTATCAAACCTCAAGGTTTTTTTGTAATTTTCAAAGAACTCTGGGTTTTTTTGTAATTAGCCCAAACCTCAGGAGGATTTTCATTATTATCCCTTGAATATATCAACATTACAGATAAGAACAAAAAAGAATCACTTACTCGTATGTATTGTCTACAACAAGCCAACATCCAGCATTTTTGCAAATATCTGATATCCTCTGCTTAAAGTTAATCCAAACAAGATGCCATAGTAAGTAAAAGGAATAAAGGCAAAGAATGTTACTTTGTTCTGATTGATGTGTATATGAGAATATGCAAGTGTTGAGTAAGAGAGAGGAAAAAAAAAGACAATGTGAGGGAAAATGAAACCTGAAGAAGAGGTTCGGGAATGTATGTTCCTGATGGATTGCCGGGATTTACAACAGTTACAAGCTTCGGAGTTGGTTTAGTATGCCGTAACGTCTTCTCCAACCAGTCTGGAAAACATAAAATTACATTTCAGTACTCACAAAATGAGTTATTTAATATCACAAAGCATAATGTTGTGATCAACAAGCTAAAACAAAAAACTTACTACTATAGATACTTTTAATGAAACAATATAATGGTTGACAAAAAGTGATAAAAATTAGGGTAAATACCGTACCTGAGGTTTAAGCTAATTACAAAAGAATATATTCCAAAATTATAAATGCCGTCTTAAGGTATTACAAACACCCCCTTGAGGTTTGTATTGACTTAACAAATACCATTGTCTTAATTTTGAATATTTGTAATTTTGAAAGATCGCTGAGGGTTATAGCAAATAGATTGAACTCAAAGGTATTTTGTAATTCACCCTAAAAGTTATTTATGTTATCAAATTTACATATGAGGGGTGCCAAAGCCAATGTAGATTGGATCATATAGGAAACCACTACAAGTTCATATAACATTATATATGCTTTGAAACTTCCAAGAAATCATCTACAATCAGTTAAGGGGAGTGTTTGCACGTACTCCAGCTTTTGAATGAAGTGATTTAATGCCGTGGAAGCGGCAAGTAGTTGAGAATCAGAAGTTGGTATGTTTGCAAATATAAGCTACGAGAGTGTTTGGTGGAATAAGTTATAAAAGTGTGTTATTTGTTTCGAAAAGTTAAACCAAATGCAGAATCAGAAATCTAAAGCACCCCTTCCCCTACTTTTAGATTCTGATTAAATGAAGTAGAATCAGAAGCAGACATTTGCAAACACTACAAAGTGATTTTTTCCAGCTAAAAGCAGATAAATCACTTTTTTAGTGTTTGCACTCCCATAGTAAGTTATTCAGATAAACGGGCATTTCATTTAGATATTAACCTGCATCTGGATGAAGGGTATTTGGATCACCAGGACCCACCAGTATGTTAGTTACTCCAGTCATCTGGAACGACATGTATGAATTGAAGTAGTACGGCGCAAACATGACAACAGAATCTCCAGCATCGCATAATGTTAGAACAATATTCACGAAAGCCTGCAACAATTTGGCAAGGATTTCACTTGAAGTTATACAGATACAAATGTGGTGACATAACACTTTCAAAAAAGTTGGGGATAATTACAAAAAAAAAAATTACTCCTGAGGTTAGCCTATTGCCAGAAGAAGAAAAAAATAGTTATCTTTTAAAACTATAAATGCCCTCTTGACGTATTACAAATACTCCATTCATGTTTGTGCTTGGTTTACAAGTAGCCTCTTAAGATAAGTGCAATTTGTAAAATAGAAACATATCTCAATGATAGTATTAGTAATTATCCCAAAATTTATTTTGTTAAACTTCGGATTAGCAAGCTAACGAGGTTTCTAGTGCACCAAATGTTTATCTGTGTGGAAATTAACACTTTTTCACAAGATGCATTATCTCAATGATATGTTTTTATACAATATGCAGAGTAAAACTAGTTCAAATATTCTGAACAGCCATCCCCATGAGCTCCGAACTGAGATTTTAAATCTTGACAAAATTACCATGACAAGCTAAGCAGCTTGAAAATGCATCACAAAGTCTCGACTCAAATTCTACCCTTCAATAAACCGTTTTAATGCCAAAGTCTGTTATCTGTACCATCTCACAGAAGGAGTAAAATTGTGACTAACTACCTGATTTGCCCCAGCAGTCACCATCACTGACGATTTATGTAACTTGTTTTCATGACGTAACTGCAAAAGAAATGAAGTAAACCAATTCACTTGACAATCAAAAAAAAAGTCAGTTGCTAGCATAGTACTATACAACATATTACGGTAGTGTTTTTAGTACTTTTCATGTTAACTTTCGCTTCTGGTTTAACTTTTACATACAAATAAAACACATTTACAACTTATTCACCAAATAATCCAAAAAAAACTGACTCAAACTTTTAGCTTTTATTTGCAACAATGCCAACTTTTGATTCTCTCGCTTCTACTACAACAAATCACTTCCTCTTAAAGCAGAAGTTTTTTAAAGCACTCCCTATATCTAATGGACATGACCAGGACATTGAGATAGACCTAATAAATAACTCAACAAAATCATCAAATTTTTCGTTATTCATAAGCAAGGACATGAATTAGTATGCTCCATCAGACACTTTTACCCATTTGTACAAGAAATGATGCTTCAAAGAACCAAACAGACAAGTCCTAGCAGAAAACAAGAAAAAAATAGGTATCTAACAAAATGTGACCTTTTTCGTTAAGGCCTCCCTAAGCTCAGGAAGGCCTTCATCAGCACCATACCGACTAACTGAAGGCTCCCATACAAGTTCTTGCACCTTTTCTAGGGCCTGTTTGGGTGGTTGCCAATACACTACACCCTGCAAAATAACATGGCAAAAGGATTGAGTATAACCATTTCTGGACTTAGGTCCATAAAAGATAAAAAGAAACAAAACACATGCTTTGTCTACAGAGTTGATCAATTATTTTTTGAATCCATTAGCTAAATTAAGATCAAGATCAGTAACAAAGAATCAAAGCACAAAAATTCAAAGTAATTTCTCCTTAAAATAAACTTTCAGCAATTGTAGAAATGCCAAGTTCAAGAAAATGTACATTCCCAAGAATCAGACAGCACGAAGTTTACGGTTCAACCAAACAGAGCATAGACAAAGAAAGCCCTTCACACTTCTCAATTTCTCGACCTCGATACTCAGAAATTATTAGCAATATATCTCAAATTTATATATATTTTACAAAAAGTTGCGAAAATTAAACATTGGGAAAAGTAAACAAACCTGAGCCAGAGAAACACAATCTTTCACACCTCGGATCAGCTCTTGTATCTGAAGATTTAAAACATAAATTTCACTCAAAAT
Source organism: Rehmannia glutinosa (assembly GCA_016081115.2). Lineage (NCBI taxonomy): Eukaryota > Viridiplantae > Streptophyta > Magnoliopsida > Lamiales > Orobanchaceae > Rehmannia > Rehmannia glutinosa. Next base: position 71,816,210 of record CM071930.1, on the reverse strand, counting down.
CACTTAAAAAGGATAAACATTAACTTACATTAAAGCAACTCATTTATCTAACATTCAAGACAATAAATCAATGGACCAGTAAAACAAACAAGAAATAAAGGATCCCATTTTCGATAATTAAAATAAAAATCAAATACCTGAACCATAACAGGGGTATCTGTAAGCAAAGCCCTTCTGGCAAGCATCCCGTAAGAACCCATCTCTTTTTTTACTTTTTTTTTCTATTTTCTCAATACTCACAAAATGTATGTATATGCTAAACAAAAAAGAATTTTTTTTTTACTGAATGAAAAATTAAAAAAAAAAAAATTGGCCTTTTCTCACCAACCCTTTAAAGATTATTTATTTATTGTTTCTCATAAGGATTGGCAGAGTTCGTATTTTATTATCCTTTCGTGGAAAAAGTAAAGGATAAAAAGGAAGATTACAGAAAAATATAATAAAAACAAAAATAATAAATTCAGTATTTTTATCTTATACTCTTCTCGTACCAACCGTTCCTAGTTGCCATTTTGCTTGCAAGTTGCAAGAGATGACTCTACAAATCCTGTAAAAAAGTAAAGCAAAGTGGAAAAAGTCTGACTTAGAAAGACGATTTGCTTTTTGGTGCATTTATTTATTTATTATTTACTTATTGACTTTTACTATGCTTTTCCTTTTTTATATATTTGTAAATGATATAGAAAATAAGTTTAAAATCTTTCCAAAAAATAAGTTTAAAAAAATTTCCACCTTTACTATTTCCAGTAATGATATTTTATCATGGCCTCATTTTATTGTAAATTGTATTAGCTCAATCATCATCTAAAAATGTTGTCTACTTATCGTTCACTATACGCGGGGTCAGATCTCCTATTCCATATTTCTATTCCATTGTATTCGATGGAGGAGACGTGTACAATTATGACATCATCGTGTAAATATGACATTAATCAAATTTAATGGAATAAGAAGTGGAATGAAATTGTGGAACATGAAATCTCAATCCACTATATGATCTGTTATTATCATTTTGTTATATCATATGGTTCATTTTTATTACCACCTTTGATATGATATAATGATTTAACTGGGTAATTATTACATTGAAAGAACATGTGTTTACATTTAAATAGGAAGTCTGGTATTCATTGTCAATGACTTTTGAGAGATAAATTTAATAAAAGAAGTATCACATCAAATGTAGTTATTGCATTCTATGCATTTCAAAAAAATTATTATTTTTTATAATAATATTATTTGATTTCACTTTTTTTAATTATAAGGATAATTTTCGAAAAATGAGATGTCATATTGTAATTGATTGTGGATAAATTTGGGAGATTGTTATTTATGAAAACCTTTTCTCCAAGATTTGCTTGTTATGAGTTCCTCTTTTTCAAAAAAAAAATATAATATATGTATTTTGTTTAGTTTCTAGAGAATATATCCATATTAAATTATCTTGAGCATAAAAATACAACCAACATCAATTACAATATACTTTTTAATCCTCTAAAAAAACAATTTATTTTTTTAATCTCTCTCTCTCTCTCTTAAACACTTTTTACAAACAATATTCAACATCTACTACATTTTTAAATTGATGCAGTAAGTGCAAAACACCCAAAATCAAGGTAGTCGGTCTGACAGTCCAAGTTTTCACTCATCTGTTTAGGAGTTAAGCTAGTCCAAGAGTTGGACTTCCAAAGCTATGGAAATCTTTTAGAGATACCTACAGGCTACAACAACACACAAACCCAGATTAGGAGGTTCGTGGGTTGTCTTAGGGAGACCTCTTCGATGCTCAAGTCAATGACTATAAGAGAGAAAAATCCAAAACGTGGGAAAGTAATAATTAATAATTGAACTTACTTATGAATAAATATGGAGGGGCCTTTTATACCTAGGATGATCGGCTGGATGAGCTTAATATAATAAAGTGGGTCGTTTGGGCTACGGTAGACCTCGTGAGCCGTAAATAGTGAACCGAGCCTCATGGGGTCGCTTGATAACGGCCTGGGCCTCATGGACCAATTGACAATGTTCATACCCATAATCAATATTCATGGGTGGATAATTAAATAATGACATAATTAAATGAAGAAATATAATTATGATTTTATCCCTAACATAACTATATACACATACCTTTATAATACATATATAGGGAGGGGATCATGTGAGACCACCCTCCTAGGTAAGACCATAGGACCAGATCTATACCATCAAAAAAATAAAGCAATGGCTAAGATATGAACAAATATATACAGCAATTCATATGAAAGTATACATTAGATGGGGTAAAATAGGAATCCAAGGAACTAAATATGGTAACCGCCTCCTACAAATTAGGGACGTCATCTGTTATTGATCATGTCCCCATAATCACGCGATTCACCTTTCCTTTCTCTCCCTTCTTCACAACAACAATCTCTGCGTCGCAAAAACATGTACTGCTCCATTCGAACCTGCAAATTATTCAAATTTGGCAAATAGAATCATGCAACAATTAATGAAAAGTATACAATTCCACTAAACTAACTATACATTAAAACATTACTAAGTATTCATAAACTATTAACTAAGTATACATTACAATAAACTATATGTACATTAAAATATTACTAAGTATACAGAAATATTTAACTAAGTATACAATTACATTGAACTAATTATACATTAAAATATTACTAAGTATACAGAAACATTTAACTAAGTATACAATTACACTGAACTAAATACACAAATCCACTGAATTACTTATATAAGTAAGTATACAATTTCATTGAACTAAGTATACAAATCCACAGAACTAAGTATACAAATTCACTAAAGTACTTACTAAACTACTTATATAACTAAGAATATGATTCCATTGAACCAAGTATATATAAATCCACTGAACTAAATATACAATAAAACATGACTAAGTATACAAGTCCACTGAACTAAGTATACAATTCCACTGAACTAAATATATGATAAAACAAAACCAGGTATAAAAGTACAATTCCTAGAAAAGAGTTGATGCGTTTTTTCTCCCTAAAAATCGGCCAAAAGGTAAGATTGTATTTGCCTTAAAAATAGCAATTACAGATATTAACCTGCTTATTTAATAAATTGATGATATAGAAAGTACAAATATACCCTTATTAGCCTAATATAACTAGAATGATCTACACCATTTAAGATTTTATATCAAGAGTCCATAAGTGTTCATATGGACTAATCTAAAGGGGTTGGTCTCATTTGAACCAATCCCTATATATATATATATATATATATATATATATATATATATATATATATATATATATATATATATATAGGGAGGGGATCATGCGAGACCACCCTCCTAGGTTAGTCCATAGGACCAAATCTACACCATCCAAATAGTAAATTAATGGCCAAGATATATTACAATATATACAGCATTTCATAAGTAAGTATACAACAGAACCGCTTCCTAAAAATTAGGGACTTGATTTTGCATTGATCACGTCCCCATAATCAAGCGATTCACCTTTCCTTTATCTCCCTTCCTATTCGAACCTGCAAATTATTGAAATATGGCAACAAAATCGTGCAACAATTAATGAAAAGTATACAATTACATTAAATTAACTATACATTAAAACATTACTAAGTATACATAAACAATTAACTAAGTATACAATTACACTAAACTACCTGTACATTAAAACTTTACTAAGTATACAGAAACATTTAACTAAGTATACAATTACATTGAACTAAATATACATTAAAATTAAAATAATACTAAGTATACATAAACATTTAACTAAGTATACAATTACACTGAATTACTTATATAACTAAGTATACAATTCCATTGAACTAAGTATACAAATCCACAAAACTAAGTATATAAATTCACTAAACTACTTACTAAACTACTTATATAACTAAGAATACGATTCCACTGAACCAAGTATACAAATCCACTCAACTAAATATACAATAAAACATGACTAAGTATACAAGTCCACTTAACTAAGTATAAAATAAAATGATTGTTCACAAATATGGCGGAAAAAAATTATCAATTTTGAAAAAAACGCTTGAAGTTGACGATTTTCCTCCCTAAAAATCTGGTAACTGAAAAGTAAGGATTATGTTTCCTTAAATATAGCTAATAACCGTCCAATTAACATAACTAATTAAATATAAAATTACAATTATACCCTTATATGCCTAAATTAACTAAAATGATCTACACCATCCAAAATTTTAAATCATGAGTCCATAAGTGTTCTTATGGACTAACCTAAAGGGATTGGTCTCATTTGAACCAATCCCTATATATATATATATATATATATATATATATATATGGATGAGATCCTATGAGACCATAGCTATAGGTAGGTACATGAGACTCAATCCACACCCTCCAACCAAATAAATTAAAAGGCTAGGATTTAATGGCATTTTAAAGTAATTAAAAATAGTGGGGACCAAATAGGGGTACAATTGGAATGTTAAAATCAGCCAAATAACTGTCTTCCTAAAATCAAGGAATAGAATCTTACCAAATTCGCCATCTTCCAGTCCCAACGTGAAAGCATCGTCCAAAAGCCAGAAAACAAAACCCACGATCATAGCAACTTCTCCTCCCATCGTCCAAATATCAGACTTCAACATCATCTTCTCCCACGATCAAAGCAACGTAAAAAACACAGAAATCGCATGCAAATATCGAACCAACAAAATTCTCGTGATCAAAAACACCAAAAATCCACATCAACGGGATTAGTATTGCAATGTCGCAGACACATGATACTCCCTCCATAAAACAGTCCCAACAAGGTAATATTTGACACCAATTCATCAGAAAAAATGTGTGGTTCGAATGCATGTAATGTTGCACAATAAAAAAAATTCTCCAATTAATTATGTACATATAGCTTTAGAATTATGTGCATATAGCTTTGGAATTCTGTGCATATAGCTTTGTAATTACAATGCATATAGCTTTGGAATTACGTGCATATATAGCTTTGTAATTATGTGCATATAGCTTTATAATTCCTTATGTTTGTAATTCTGTGTATATAGCTTTGCAAATCAGAACTCGTGTATATTATATGCTTAGAGCATGTGTGTTTAGTTCATATTAATGATATCCGTGTATAGTGTTTGAATTTGTGTATTTATTATGAGAATATGTAACACATATAATGTAACACATATAGCTTACGCACATATGTGTGTTTAGTTAGTATTAATGAAATGTGTATATAGTGTCTCGAATCTGTGTATTTATTGGTAAACATGTGTATCACCTATAATATATCCAAAATAGCTTCTGTACAAATGTGAGTTCAGTTGGTATTAATTAAATGTGCGCATAGTGTCTCAAATGTGTGTATTTTTAGAATGAAATATATGTAGTACATATAGCTTCTAATATATAGTGTCTCACATATAATGTATTACCTAAAAACGTTTTTGCCTATTAACAATGCATCTAATATATGTTTAAAGTATTAATTATGAACAAAAATGGCAATAAATATGTGTACTTATACAACAAATATTGGTGAGTTCAATTTTGCACCATACATTCATGTTCTGTAAATATGGATTTACACAATACATTCAAAATCTATGTAAATAGTATTCAGAATTTGTTGTTTTAATATCTAAATATTGTGTTTTTGCAGATGAAGATCCAAATTACATAGTTCACGTTGGTCAGAGGCTCGAAATCTCACCTGGATCAACTAAATATTGGATCCCAGAGGTTGAGCAAGAAAAAATCCCTCATGCCAACATGCATTTCCGTACATTGGAGGCAGGAATACAATTTTATAAGGATTATGGTTTGTGTAGTGGCTTCGACGTTAGAAGAAGCACTACGAAGAAATTCAAGAACGGGGATATTCGCGTGCAATACGTGGTTTGCAATAGAGAGGGCTACAAGAACTCTAAAAAACCCATACCTGTGAGGCATCCGAGCATGACGGCAACATCCCAAAACAGGGGGCACGAAAGAGAGCCTCGAACCGAGTTGGGTGCAATGCACGCTGTATTTTTGAATACACTAGCGCCGGTTCATATAAGTCGTTTGAGGAAAGACACACTCATCCGATGACAATTGATGAACACAAGCAATTCTTGAAGGTGAATAGGAACCTAAACTTCGGGCACCAGCAATTTATCATAAATTGCACAAGGGCAAACATTGGGAGTGCAAAACAACACGAGCTTTATAGAGAAATGGTCGGCGGTTATTCACAGGTTGGGGCGCTCAAAATTGATTTTAAAAATTTCAAACGAGACCTGAAGGCATACATATGCGGTGCGGATGCACAATTGGTGATAGACAAATTCCTTAAGCGTGCAAGAAGCAAATCAGGGAATGGTATTCGATTATGACATTGATCAAGATGAACAACTAACGCGACTCTTTTGGGCGGACGGCAAATATAATGAACTATGCCGCATTTGGCGATGTGATATCATTTAATGCTACGTACAATACCAACTGGTAATATAATTCACTGCACTAATTTATCTTGCATATTTGTGATTACAATAGTTTACATTTATCCTTGTATATAACTGTCCATTTAGTTACATAAATCTGGGTAACATGTTATTTTATTACGTTGGTGTGTGTACATATTTAAGTTAATATGTGTACATAATAATGTAATTGTGTACACTTATACTCATAAAAATGTTTAGATAGTTATTGAAATCTGTATACTCAAAATAGATTTCATACATGTGTATATAATAATGTAATTGTATACACTTATACTCTTAAAAATGTTTACATAGTTATTAAAATCAGGTACTAATGATAGATTTCAAACGCAGTATAAGATGGTGTTCGCTCCATTCACCGGGGTAGATAACCATCGTAGGTGTGTAACTTTTGCGGTTGCCTTATTTTGAAAGAGGATGAGGAGTCTTATACGTGGTTGTTCGACGATTCTTAGATGTTGTTGCTAAGGAACCATATTATATAATGTGAATGACAAGACCCGCCATGAAGAATGCCATAAAATCCGTCTTCAAGACAAAGAAAAACACAGATTGTGTATGTGGCACATAATGGAGAAAGTCGATGTCAAAAGCCGCCCCAACCCGTTCAAAGATAAAATTTTCATCAATCGGTTTAAATCAATCATGGGATAACTACAATACAACAAATTGAATTTGAAAAACAAAGGCACGAAATTATGGATGATTTCAATCTAGCATCACACCAATGGTTCACGATTATGTATGATATACGACAGAGTGGATTCCCGCCTATTTTAGAGACGTGCCCATGAGTGGACTTAAAAACTACGTCACTCTCGAGAAAGCACAAATAGTCGTTGGTTTGGTAATTTTACAAATCCCCAATCAAACTTGGTGAAATTTGTGATGCATTTCGAGAGCGCAATGGAATCCCAATGACATTCTAGTGATAAGTTGAATAATCGATGCCAAACCTCCCTTCCTGGGATTGCCGGACACCATTGAAAATTGAAAAGCATACTTCTTTAGTATACACGCATGCCATATTTTATGAAGTGAGCAAGGAAATTAAAGAAGCGTGTTACCATTGCTCGATTATACGGATCAATGACAATACAAACGAGATCTCATACACAATAAAAAGGAAGAAAATGGGGTGTTTCAAGTAACAAAATGCAAGGTAGATGCATCGGCCAAATGTAGTTGCAAATTGTTTGAGCAGATCGACTCTGTGTCGACATATATTTGTAATACTCAAGGATTGCGATGAAATTCGGCTCTATATTTGGCGACGTTGGATGAAAGCAACCTCGTATAATTCTTTAGGTAAGAATGGGCACATGTACCAATTTCCGGAGGGATAGAGGATCAAGGACACTAAACACCCTGTGGGCGGATTTTCACAAATTGCATCGGTCTTGCGCAGGATATTGAAAAATTGTCAAGTCTATCTAGTATCATATCGAACGAGAAAGCTAAGCTATTAGAGGAACAACACGGAACTACATTGCACAGCAAACAATCGAAATGGAAACCTATTGCGGCTCAACCTCACAATTAAACATTTCCGTGCTACCGCCAAAGCAAGCCAAGAACAAAGGAAGTGGTAGTCATCCGGGCGGGATCCAAAGCCAAAGAGAAAAAGCCATAAAAGCAATCACAAAACTGAAAAGAAAATGTGGGACATGCGGTAAGGTTGCAACACATAACATGACCAGGACATGCCCGACCCGCACAAGCACCCCCGAGGCAATTTATGATTTGTTTACATAATTCTGAACATAAACATACAATATCTGCACCCTATTTACACATTATCTGTGTATTAAACACACATCCTCCTTCAATGACAACATCAAGATCCATAAAAGTATGTTTTGGAATTAAGTGTTTAAAGATGTAGAATTATGTGATTTTAGTTATGTAATAATGTTTGTTTAGTAATAGCATATTGTTTTTTTGTTGTTTTGTGCAAGCATGTATATTTGGTTTGGCGTTATGTGTTTTTAGATGTAGAATTATGTGTTTTTAGTTTTTTAATAATGTTTGTTTAGTAATAGCATATTGTTTTTTGATATTTAGTGCAAGTATATTTTGGTTTGGGATTATGTGTTTTTAGACGTAGAATTATGTGTTTTTAGTTTCACAATAATGTTTGTTTAGTAGTAGCACTGTTTTTTGTTTTTTTGTTCAATCATGTATACTTGTTTTGGAAACATGTGTATTTAGCAGTAGAATAATGTGTGTTAAGTTATATAATAGTGTGTATATAGTTTTGTGTTAGTGGATACTTAACTGTACATAATTTTGTGCGTAAGACATACAATTTAATAACTACAATACAATATTAACGTTGTATACCAACATTCCGACCATATGTACGTGAAAAATGCAAATTTATATTGATTAAAGAGAAAACACCCCACGTCTGAATCATTCATATCCACAATTCAAGATCATCTAAGTCATATGCAAATGGCTCCCAAAGACAAAAAACACCAACGATAGTAACCTAACTATACAAAAATGATGAGCACAGTTCTGCATACTACATTGTCTATTTAAAACAAAACTACAATACGATCTTCCCCGTCCAAAACTTTCTGGCTTATTCCAAACATCTATCCTTTTGCTCATTGCTATGGTGCAGGATTATTGCAGCTGAGTACTTCGTGCGTAAGTTAGACAGTTGGGACGCATTATTCTTCTCCAAACCACAATCCCATCCCTTGGTGCCACCGCCCATGTAGCTCTCCATATGCCTCATGGCAAATATACCACAATCAACTTTGTTTGTGGTGTCTCTCCAAGGCATGCATAGTCTACACGGGGAGAACTTCCTGACAAATAGCTAGCTTTTGCGAGCAACCTTTAGTCTCCAAGTAGTTTGCAAACATCCGAACTGCACAATATACCATGGAAAACAAATTCAACAACTAAAACACATAATTCTACAACTAAAACACATAATTCCATGACAAGATGCTATGCTATCAAGGCATATAGATCTTTGAGTAAAACAAAATTATTTACCAAAACATACAACTAATCGTCCATTAGCATAAACCATATACCCAATACTATATAACTAAACACACACAATTCTATAACTAAACACACAGAATTCTATAACTAAACACACATAATTTAATAGCTAAACACACATAATTTAATAGCTAAACACACATTTCTATATCTAAGTTCACATCATCTAAAAGGGGAACGAGAGCAAGGAAATGCAACACATAAACCATAAACACATTATTATATACCTAAACAAATGCAGAAT